>JAQMCX010000516.1:0-11174 GCA_029814765.1 Acanthurus leucopareius | reverse complement strand
TATTCAGCTTTGATATTAATGAGTCTTTTGGGTTCATTAAGAACATGGTTGTTGTTCTATAATAAAATGAATCCTCAGAAATACAACTTGCCTAATAATTCTGCACTCCCTGTAATGTTCCTGATTGCAGAGCAGTTGACATACTCTGGGAGTCAGAGTTTATAGGTGGGACGGTTGATTTGTTCCATTTAAAGGAGTAGTCTGAAATACATGAGAAACTGTCTATATGTCTATATATATCGCCTTATAAAGAGAAGTTTGTGCATTTTGAACCCAAACCGAACAAAAAATTTTGTGAAGCAAAGTATCAAAGAGAAATTTTCAATTCACCCTTTCAAAAGCTTTTTCTGCATCCACTGAGACCATTATGGCTTTCTTATTCTGAGTGGTGCAGGAGTCTATCAAATTAATTAGTCTGCATGTGACATTAGTAGAGTGTCAGCCCTTGGGGCAGCTGTAGCTCAGGAGGGATGGCAGACCAACTAATAATCAGGAGATTGTAAATCAATTCCCTGCTGCTCCAGTCTTCATGTGCAAGTATCCTTGGGCAAGATTCTGAATCATAAATTGCTCCCAGTGGCTGTGCCAGAAGTGTGTTAATGTGTGCATGAATGGGTGTGTGCTGATGTGTGTTGTAAAGCGCTTTGAGTAGTCAAAAGATTAGAAAAGCACTATGTTAGTACTGTCCATTTAAACTCAGTTTGGTCAGGATGTATTATTTAAAGTGTTATTTTTTCAAGTCATCTAGCCAACGCCTTGCAGATGATTTTATGATCTGCATGTGTAAGTGTCAATGTACCATAGCTAGATGGGAGTGCAGGGTTTTTATGGGGTTTTAGGCAAAGGCTAATGTCTGCACTATTCATGCTACAAGGAAGTATGGAAGTTTCCTTGATTCCTTGATTCGACATCTCTCCGAGGAACTTCGGAAGAAGGACTCCTTACTGCCCAGTTATATGGATTTGTCTTTGTTCAGCTCAGCCCTCCAGGACACAGTGGTAAGGGACCCTGTCACCTGTCTGCCTCTTTCCCCTTGCCTCTTCCTCTTCAACCGCTATGCTGTCTTAGCTGATGACAACCTGGTCCACCCAGCCAATGGCCCTGCACCTCCACCTCCACCTGTAGCCACCACAGACAGGGTGGGCCACCACAGGTCCCCACGGCTCTGCTGCTTTAACCCCATCTGTGCCCAGCACCATACGGCCACCCTGTCACTCCATTGGGACCCATAGTAAAATGACACCAGAACCAGTCATCAGGTGCTTGGGGGTCTCCCTACATCTGATGCGCACCAGCAATCTCCATCAGCGCCTTTTTAACCAAACCTCTAAATTGGTTCTAGACCTTGTTTCCCCATATAAATTTTAAAAAACAAACAGAACTCTTATGAATCCACCAGTGAACTGAAAAGAGACTGTGGGAGAAAAGAATGAAAATGGCACAAAACAGGTCCAGCCATATTTTATGAATCCTGGATAGATATAATGAAAGACTACCAAAAAGTAGTCAAAAATGCATGAGCATGATTTTTCTCAAATTTAATTTTAGCAAACCAAACTGACCCCAGAATGTTACTTAAGGTTATTAATTATGTCACCTTCCCCTTCCTATGTTATCTTACCAATGCAACACAGGAGACCTTTAAAAGTTTTTTTTTTTTTACCTTATTTACAAGTAAAATCAATCACATAATGCAACAAAGTATCCCTGAAGACCACATTTAAACCCAGGCAGAGATATTTGTAATTATCCTAGCAGTTTTTAATTGGTTTCTCTGTCGTTTCTATCTGAAATCATAATCCACATAAAATCAAGTACGTGCAGCCTGGATGTCATTCCCACTTAATTTCGAAGTTGTTCTTATTTTTTTTTTTAACTCAGTAGGACCCAGTATTTTATCAATTATTAACATCTCCTTTGAAGCTTTAATTGTTCCCTCTTCTTTTTTTTAAACATGTTGTGGTTCAATCTCTTTTAAAGAAACCTAACTTTGATTCCTGTGTTCTTAATTTTTTTGGGGCAATTTTCAAATTTCCTTTTTTATTTTAAGTTTTAGAAAAAGTGGTTTCAGCTCGGCTTTTAGCTTTTATGTCTCACAACAATCTCGTTAAAAAATTTTAGTCTGGTTTCAGGGTGTATGGAAACTGCCCTCCTTAAAGTAGCCAATGACCTTCTAGAAGCTGACCGAGAAGATAGCACAGTTTTAATCCTTTTAGATTTAAGTGCAGCCCTTGACACTGTAGATCATGCAATTTTTATAGACCGTCTCAAAACCTGGATTGACATAAGAGTGTCCAGCCTTGTTTGGCTGTTAGACAGAACCTTTGCCATCAGAAAGGCAACCACACATCCTCTACAACTCACATTGCTTGTGGTGTACCGCAGGGTACAATTTTAGGCTCTATTTTATTCTCCATTTATATGCTTCCTTTAAATCAAATTATCCACCATCACAATTTGTCTTTCCATTGCTACACAGATGACACACAGATATACCTCCCTCTGAGACCTAATGACCAAGAAGCCTGTGTTAAACTGCCTCAATGACATAAATGGATGGCCCCAAATTATCTATAGCTTAACAGCTCCAAATCAGTTACTGCTGCCCCTGACTTTATCAATCTCTTTAAATAATCTTGGTGACCCGGTCTTCTACCATAAAAACCTCTGCCAAAAATCTAGGTGTAATTTTCGACTCAGACCTTAGCTTCCATCCTTATATCATTAAACTTGTCCAGTCTTGTTTGTTATCAGTTAAGATTCATTTCCAAAATTAAGCCCTTGACCCTCCACTCTAATTAAAAAAAAAAAAATCCATGTCTTCTTATTTCCTAGACTCAATTACTGTAACTCATTCCTTTCTGGCATAAACCAAAAAACACTCTCCCACTGCCACTAGTCCAAAATGCAGCAGCTGGGCTTCTCACTGGTTTTAACAGAAGACCTCACATTGCCCTAGTTTTTGCTTCCCTGTAGTGACTCTCTGTTTGTTTTAGAATTGATTTTAAGAGTTTTTTTTTAAGAGTTAATTTTAAAGCCCTCCAGGGTTTAGCCCCAAGCTATATTACAGAATTGCTGTCCCCATATGAGCCTTTACGCAACCTAAATCCCCAGGCAGGTCCCTGCTAGTTGTTTCCAAGTGGAAGCTTAAATTTTAAGGTGGCAGAGCATTCTCCACAAGAGCCCCTCGATTTGGAATGACCTTTCCAAGGAGATAAGGCATGCAGAATCAGTGACATCTCTTTAATCACTCTTAAAACACAATTTTATAGACTTTTTGTGATGGCATATCCCTCTCAACTTGCCCCCCTTACTCTATATGTTTGACTCTTACTTTTCATTTGCTATTTATTTTAATTGTTTTAATATATTTTTTAACATTTATTCTTAGTTGTTTATGTATATCATTGCTTCTTCTCTATATCCTTGGAATGTTTTTTGGCCTGTTTTTGTTAAAGCACTTTGTAAACTCAGTTTTCTTAAGTGCTATGCAAATAAAGTTATAATTATTATTATTATTACTATAACTATTATTATTATTATTATTATTATTATTATTCCCACCCCTTTACATCTGCCGCTATACTTCTTTCTTTCAAGCAAAGTTGATTCATGAGTCACACAGCCCCTTTGTTATAATCAGTTTTGTTATTTGTGCAGATTCTCCCCATCCACTCTCACCATAGCAACCAAGGCTGAGGGTAGGAATGTTTATGTTCTAATACCCAGTTTATCCTGAGAGTGTACAGCTGGACCTTATTTAGATGTGTAGTTTATGACTGGTGACATGTGAGGACACAAAGTCTTAAATACATCTTACACACAGGACAGCCTCAGATCGGTGGTGGCAATATTCATGATTCCCTATTGATATTGCCAGTGCTGATCTCCTTGCGATCAGGTTCTACAATAAATGCCTCTGTGTAAGATATCTGTTGTGTCCTGACCTCCTCAATCCTACAGCTGATTTTTAGACAGATTTTCCACCACAATTATTATTATTATTATTATTATTATTATTATTAATCACAACTGAAAAGCTGGGATAGACTTTACAGCTTTGGGTAAGTGGTGTTATGAGCAATTCTGTTCTTTAATAGCCAAAAGGCATTTGAATCCCCCTATGATAGCTTCATGCTCCATGATAACAGTGGGCTCAAAAGCCTGCACCACTGGATAGCCCATACCAAGGGCATAGGAAAAAAATTAATGATATGGCCAAACATGGGTAATATGTTGTACAAATTTGCTATACGTAAAGAAGCATAGCCTGGCCTTTACCTGATGCAAGCAGGGCCTGCTTCTTGACACTGTACTGATGAGGCTCTGAGGAGATGTGGTGCTCTACATAATCCTTGCAGAACATAAGAAGGGCCTGTTCTAAGGGCCTTTCTTTTCTTGAAGCTTGTGTTGCCTGCACACTCTGCAAAACATTCCTTTAACACACACACACACACACACACAACAAAATGTTCATTCTTACAAAATCATTTTGTTCATTATAGATATGGCCAACAAGAAAAACAGGACCCAGCCCTGAGGAGAGCCTGTGTTTTTAATTAATTTGTCATACAGTGAGAGGCCCACCTTTACCTGGTGAACTTTCTGACTTAGATGGTTCTCAGAAGAAGGAGAATCAGACCACCATCTAGTGAGAACTCCTCCGCCAGTCTTCAAGCATGAAGATGAGGCATGATCATATTGAAAGTGGAAGAGGTGAGAATGAACCAAATGAAACAAGGTTAAATCCTCAGCTCCCCTGCTGGGCTGATAAGCAAATTGCAGGGGACCTAGTAGTGGTTGAGTAGATGTAAGTGTGTGCCTTTAAATTATTTCAAAACACCATATTACCAGTGAGGTTAATGCTATAGGACAGTAGTTTTGGGACCTTTGGGATGGGTATAATGATTGATGTTTTCCATAGAGAAGTGGGAAACCAAACTGATCAAGAGAGGACCAATAGATTAAAGAAAAACAAGAGACAGTTGATCTGTACAGTTTTTCAAAATATCATCACAGATGTTATCAGGGCCTGGACTCGTATATGTATTGATTTTTTGAAAGAGCTTCTCAGCAACAGTGTTGAAGATGGACTCGAAAGCAAAAAAAAAATTATATCCCCAAATGGCTTGGTCTTCCCTGGTGCCTTTTCACTGTAGCCAACATTGGCAGAAACACATTCCAGCTGCCGCTGAAATCGCTAATCTTAGGCTAAAAGCAGGAGAAACTGAGCCTCATTTTAATCTGAAAGATTTAGCTGACCCTCCTATACAAAATGCAGAAGCCCCAGTCCAGACAGGGCTGTGCTTCCAACCAAGTGTAGAAGTGTAGTATTTATACTGGTTGTAAAAGTTCAAAAAAGAGAAAGAGAAACACCATAGACTCCTATCCAAGGTTTTTTGTGTTTTTGTCAGTGCAACTAAAATAAAATTGTAAATGCAATTACTACCGCAGTTTTTGTGTGATGATAATTGTGATAGTTTATTTGTATTTGATTCGTAAGTAATTCTGCATGAGTTTATTGCACATACTCAAATGCAACACAGAATAGACTGTGTATGTGTTTGTGCATGTGAGATTAAATAAGTAAGAGAAACACTGTAAAAACTGTGCAAATTAAAGTGATAGTGAACCAAATTTTTTGTGATTTTCAAAATAACACTTAGTAAATTGGGACACATGGTTGGCAAAGGCATACATCTGTACTGTACTTTGTAATAATCAGACATTTATCTGTGATCCACAGCGTATACATTAACTGGTTTCACTTTCACAAATTTCTTTTTTTAAAAAAAGTTAAAACCGTTGATGCGTACCTAGTCAGAGCACTTTACATGTAGAGTGGGTCTAGACCACACTCTAACTAATTTTAAGACCCAAATATTAAAAGCAGTTCCCACATTAGCAAGCACTTGGCAACAGAGGTGACAGTGGTAACATCCAGACTCAGAGGTGGGGGCCATCCGACTTGGCTGGCTGGGTCGAGAGAGAGAGAGAGGGAAAAGAAATAGAGACAGAAGGAGAAAGGAGGAGATGATAATAATAATAATAATAAAATAACGGTTGTGTATCTTTGCCTCCTTTTTCCTAAAATCAACTATCAGCTCTTTGGTTTTGCTGACATTGAGCAGTAAGTTGTTTTCTAAGCACCATTCTGCAAGATGGTTGATTTCCTCCTCGATATGAAAACTCATCATTGTTGGAAATCCGACCGATGGCGGTGTCATCCGCAAAACTTCACAATGGAGTTCTCTCCATGTTGAGGGTTGCAGTCGTGATTGTATATTGCAGACTTGATTGTATATAAAGAAGCTTATTACAAAGAAGTACAGTATCAATCAGGTGTTCCGGACAACCTGAGAGAGCGTTCAAAGCCAATACGAAAAACTCTGACGTACAGTTCAAACATTTCACTTTTACAGACCTGGCCAAGGCATCGTCCTTCAAGAAATACAACTCTGAACAGATGGAACTCTTTAATCATTATACTCTACATTTGAAGACTCTGTTCGTTCCTTGGACCCATTTTTGAAGGATCCCACTCCTGATAACAGGACAAGGCCTCAGTGCTGTCGAACATCTTCTTCCTCAGCCAAGGCTATAGTATGTTACCACACAAGTTAGCAAACAGATGTTTCAAATCAAATATGGACATAGTAAGAAATACCAATAGAGAAGAATTGTTAAACCATATAAGGTTATAGCATAATATACCACAACAGCACATAAGAGAAGTTTGCCATCAGGGTTTCCTACCAGAGAGTCAGGTGATGAGATGTAAATCGCAACAAACAAGCCTTACTATTTTGTAATCCTTCACCTGCTTTCAAGGCATGGATTAGCCAATCTCCACATAAGGAGATTCAAGAAAATGCAGAGCCCTTACAGTCTAATTTAAATGTCAAACTCTGTGTCGAGCTTAAATAATCATTCTTTTCAAAAATTTAAGGTCCAAATAAGATCTGATCCAATTGCTTATACTGGGTACTTTTGAAAGGCTAAAAACTTACAGCATATGCAGTCTCATCTCTTCTCATGTGGTCTCCTTTGTTCAAAAAATGCGTTCTCTTGTTTTGGAAAGAGAGAGAAGTTCTGACTTCCCTTCTAAGAAAAAATGGACAGTTCAGATCCTTTTTGCAAGCAGCAGTCTCTAGTTTTGGTTCTTTAGTAGTCTAGCACTTAGCACTGCTTGGGCATCGGAAGGCTGATTTGTGTTTGTTATATTTTTGGTTTTTGTTTTTTTTCTTCTTTGGTTGGTCTTGTTTTACTTTCCTTCACCGTGTGTTGAGTTGTCTTTTGTTTTTAATTATATTAAACATGGCATCACACTGGTCCCTCTTGGGTCATTATATATTGATTGTTTTGTAATATTTGTGTGTTTGTTTATTATTCAAAAAAAACATCAAGCCATATTATCTTTTGTTACTCTGTATTGTATACAGTGGCAGAAATGGTTTAAATGGAACATCAGTCGTCTCACATACATTTTCATCAATGCACCATGCACTTTATCTCCTATGAACAAACCTAAAGATAGACCAAACCTAATGATAGACTGTACAGATATTATGATGTAATGACCCCTCCATCTTTTTGTGTTTTTCGGGTGGACATTTAAACAACAGTCTTTCAAGGTCTTAACTCTTGCTGGGATTGAACTTTCGGGTGTCACCACTACAATTGCTGGGCTGATTTAATTGACCGATGTCAGCTATATCAGTATTAGTGTATATGTTGCCTGATTAATAAAAGGAAATCAAACTCTTTAAGTATTAATGTCTACATAATTTCCTGTGCCAAAGGGATAGCTTAAAATTTAAGCCATCAAATCTGTTGTGGTCAGCAAACACTTTGCTCATGTCTTGAAAGGGTCAGTAGATTAAAGATGGAGAGAACCCAAATCTGCAGCAGTGTGTATGTGTTCCTTTTAAAGGATGATCTTTTTGGTATCTCTTATCAAATATTTTCAAACAGACTGGACTATAGCTGAACTTTGATCTGTTTTTTTCCAGGGTTACCAGTCTTTGCGTCAGCTTGTCAAATTGTCAAAGCTTGAGGTACCAGAGGAGATCACCAAAGTCATAGAGCCTATTAAAGACAACGATGCTGCTATCCGTAACTACGGAATACAACAGGCGGTAGAAATGTGCCGTGTGCTGCTTGACAGTGGGAAAGTACCAGGTCTTCATTTCTACACATTGAATCGAGAGGTGGCCACAATGGAAGTGCTCCGAGAGCTTGGCCTGTGGATAGAAGACCCCCGGTTAGTAATCCCTCTACCTGTTTAGTATTAGGTAACATCAGGTCCCTCTCAGTCAGCAATGCACAATCTGCTCTAGATGTTCTAATAATGGACTGAACAACTTACATTGTGTTAGCTAAATCCCAAATAAAAGCATCAAGTCCATATTTTATTCTCTTTTTTACTCTAGATAAAACCTTTCATGTGCAAAAATGTTGTTTTTTTATTGCAGTTGTTGAATTCATTAATCCAGATTTAGTCAAGCAATAATATGATCATATCTTCATGATACAAATTAGGTCAACAAAAAATAGTACTGGATTATTGTTTCTAACCATAGCTTTTCAGCCCTACAAAGAAAGCTCCAAGTTGGTTTGAGTTCAGCTGCCATGGCAACTGATGCTGCATCTTGTATCTGCAAGAGGCGGGTTTATTGAAAGCACAAGATGGTTCACTTCCTAAACAAGCAGCTGCGAGTAGACAAAATACATTTCTACTTTATCCTTTCCAACCCCAAGAGGCAGCTCTTGAAGCACTGAATGACACCGCCTGTGCATGTGAAGTAGCAATACCCAAGAAAGTCTTGTGTGACCCCTGATGATGCGTGTTTGGTCCATATCTTCTGGTGTCATCAAAGGATCTGTTCCTTCGCAGGTATTAGACTGTTGTGGTAGCATTAACTCTACAGCTAGACAACTGCTGTTATTTAGGTAGAAGCTCACAGCAGAGGCTGAAGAACTGGCGCTGTATTGCATGTAGTTGCTAGTGGCCCTGTGACCATTTTCAGTAGGAGTTGTGTCTGTTCCAGGCCCCCCTCAAAGGCTGCAACAAGCTTGGCCCTCCACTGGTTATTGTTGTTGGGAGCAGTGGTAATAGGTTTGGTGAAAAGATGTTAAAGATGATCATTGTTACCAGTAACCACTTTAACATTGAAGAGATTCTGAATCTGAGCGATGAACTGATAAACAAGCCTTAATTGCAATAAACATGCACAAATAATCACAGACAAATGCTCTACAGTGTTTAAGTCTAAGTAATAATGATTACATAACAATAATAACTTCAATTCATAAACATCCATTGAACTAAACTAAACTAGAGCTACAACACAAGCAGATCTAAAGCTAGTAAACCCAAGAAAGAACAGTGACAAGCAAGCATGTAACACACAAGTTTGTGTGTGTGTGGTGAGATGAAGGGAGAGAGAGCAAGAAGGAGGATAAGAGTTCAAGGTGGCGGTTGTGCTTAGGAGCAAAATGGAAAACATGCATGCACATCCTCAACAATAAGATGGCATAAAGCAGGGCTAAATCATGCTACCACACAATCCTTATGCTATGGTTGCGTGGGTGCCCATTAAGATGTATTTGGATTAGTAAAAGAAGAGAAAGAAAGAGGAGAGGAAATGCTCAGAATCAGTGTGAGAAAACAATTGGCGGTGGACACAATATTCACCTTTCTAACCCTCAGAGGCTAGTAGAAATGTGAGTTATTGTGAAAACGAACATGATGACACAAAGTCCAGCGGCATGGACAACTAACTTAATTTATTTAATAACAACTGTGGTTGCACGTGTTTTGTTTTGTTAATACCCTTTGTTGGTAAAAACAGAGTGTACACTCCCACTCGCATAGGTGTTTTGTACTATTTTATTAGTACAGTTGGTTAGTGCTATTGCTTTAGGCAGCTAATATATATATATGTACTTTTTAAGTTACTGGGATTGTACCTTTGTGTTTTTAACCTAGCAACTTGTCAGTAATGGCAGCATTTGTGCTGTCCTGCTCCCAACATGCATTATTTATTGTGTAGTTTGTCATTTTGACAGCTGCCACCATGTTAAGCAACCATTGTTGTACTGCCTGTATGTAACATGTAAGCTACCCTATTGAAGTACAGTTTAGGTACTAACAGATATCTACACAGATATCTACATAGTTATTGTCTGGGCTAGGCTCAGAAGACTAGATTTGACTCTAGGAGTGGAGAGTGAGACACTGAACGCGGCCTAGGTTTTAGTGACACCATATATTTTAATTGTGAAACATAAACAACATAATACGAATGGCCATTCATAGAAAACACAATATATACAATGACTTTGCAGCCCACATATGATCCATTAATGCCCACAAAGAGAGTTCAAGTTTTGCCTGTAATGGCAAGGCACAACCACAGTTCAATGGCCGAAAGCTTGAGTGTCCAGTGGAGGAGGGAAAAGTCCAAGTGTTGGGAGGTGAATGTGTGTAGTGAGTGTACAGCCGTTAGTGGCTTGCGAGGGGGCAAGAATTAGGAAAAAGGAGCGGCTGCACAAAAGAGCCTCCTACCAGCCCGACCAGAGCAGTGGAGGTTCAGTTGATTCATCCCCGGCACAGTCTTCAGGCTTTGTGCCAAGGCTAGACTCCTAGCTCGCCATCAACCTGGCCAATTTCAGGATTCAATCAGCATATGGCTTCGATTCAGATGCTCAGCAGCTCCGGTAGTCAGCTCCTGCAGCAAACTTTTCCCCAGGGTGCTCCTCTCACTACTGCTGGCTGCAAGCCACAGCTGGTTCATGTTACCGCGATTGGGCATGCTCTGTCATGTGATGGCGCAACGGCGTGACGTGATGACTTACAGCGCAATCGCGTAATGTTTACATTATGAGGGAAAAAAGGATAAATTAATAAGGTTTTTTCCACCTAGGTTACATGTACTTCCCCATCATGTGCAATTTCTCACTTTTGCCTTTTAAGACTACCATGTCCAGTTCAGAATTCTCCCTTTTGGCCTCATTCTTTCCCCACAGGTGTTCACCAGGTGTGTGGCAGTAGCTCTTTCACCCCCATAGTTGCAGGACAATATGGTCTTCACCTACAGTTGTGGTCAAAAGTTTACATACACTTGTAAAGAACATAATGTCATGGCTCTCTTGAGTTTCCAGTTGTTTCT
>JAQMCX010000515.1:0-11180 GCA_029814765.1 Acanthurus leucopareius | reverse complement strand
AGGCGCACTGTCGGTTTTTGAGAAAATTAAAGGCTTTTAGGTGCGCCTTATAGTGCGGAAAATACGGTAGTTATTTTGGATAGCCAGTCCCAAAGTAATTAACCCCAACACATAAATGATGGATTTGTGTAGAAAGGGGGACCAAAAATGAAAATGGATAATCAAATCAATCTTAAATTACTTGGGCAGGATCTGGAAATAGTATATTGCTTTAAGTACCTAGGGATTTGGTGTGATAGGAAGACTACATGGAAAACACATATTGATAAAATAGTTGGAAAGTGTAAAAAGATACTAAATATTATTAGATGTCTCGGGGTAGAGAGTGGGGAGCAAATAGGGCAGCTTTGAAAGCTATATATACTGGTCTAATCAGATCAGTTACTGACCACAATTGTATTGTTTATGAGTCAACTTCAAAAAAGCTGCCTAAAAAAGCTTGATGTCATCCAATATCAGGCTTTGAGACTGTGCTGTGGTGCCATGAAGGCAACTCCAGTAGCGGTATTACAAGTGGAGATGGGCGAAATGCCTTTGGAAATAAGACGACTGGGTCAAAGAAACCAGGATAGCTTATAAAATGGTATGCCCAACTGTGCCACTTTCTGTTGTTCCACCATGGACACTGGAAGAAGTGAAAGTTGATCTAAGGTTGTTAAAGAATGAATAGGAGGGAAAATGTATAGTATAGATGCATCGAGGTCAATGGATAATAGGATAGGAGTAGCTTTTGTATTACAGCTCAGGCACTACTAAGAATTTAGAGGGCAGGAGTAGAAATGCAGTTCATTTGGGTCCCAGCACATATTGGACTGGAGCTAAAAGTATAGTCAAATCACAGGCGAAAAGAAATGGCAGGAACAGTGGGAACGAAGGAGTAAGGGTGTAGACCTTTACAGTATTCAAAAGAAAGTAGGAGAAATGAGAGAGTCATAGGAGCAAAAAAGAAGAGGACATTATATCATGGATGAGATTCAGTCATATGGTCATAATAGCACGTAACACATTATACAGATACATGCTACAGGTAACTGAGCATTGTGGGTTGCAAGAGCTTGGTTAAATTCAAGCACTTGCCATGAAACAAACTAAAATTATGAACTGACCATGTTAACATGTACACAGTGTGTATGTGTATCTGTGTTCTTTGTCTCTTTTGTACTGAGTGCACTTTTCTTGTTCTACATTCTACCTGTAATTTAATGTATGAAATTTAATAAGGATTATTAAAAAACAGAAACAGTGGAGCATATACTCTTTAAGTGCCTGAGATGTCAGTGACAGAAACAAACACTCGAGGTAGCACTTCAGAGGAATCACATGACACTGAATGTGGGCGATTTTTTGCGGAGAAGTTTAGGAGATGTCGGATACAGAGCCAAAATGGGATTTTTGGGAAAGCACGGGGATTATTGGCAGCATCAGATGTAGGTAGTTAATCTGCTGCGTTCCACCCTCCATTCCAAGGGGCTGCGGCAATGCACGTGACAGTGGTTTGTCAGCCGCCTCTAAACAATAGAAGAAGACAAGGAAGCTGATGACGACAACGTCGACGACGACGAAGAATAAGATTTCAAAAAAATGCGGGAAATAGAGCATAGTGTCAAAGGTGAAGAGAGGAAAACAAATTGTAGTCGTATATGTCCTTCGAATACTTAGTCATCGCAATTACAGTTGTAAGTATTCAACTTAATTACGCATTTTTAGGCAGTGCGACTGACTAAAGCCAGCAGCGCGCCTTAAATTGTTGACTGTGACAGTGTATGGTCATGTAATGTTTTTCAATTAGTTCTGGAACCATTGTTTCCATTGCGCCTTTTAAGAGTAATTAGTAATACTCATGAGACCTCTTTTGTAAAATTCTATCATTCTGCCCTTTTACAAAATATGGTCGTGCACAGTTAAACCCCTCGTGAACACTTACGTACCCTTTAGCCTCTTTGTACAAACTTTTGAATATGTGAAGGTTTTGGCCATTTTCAGAAGTCATACTTTAGAGACACATCCTAGAATGTTAATGAACTCATCCTCAAACTTGCGTACCGTGCATGAAAAATCTTAACGATACCGTTGAATGTTGGATGTAGTTGCAGTCGTGTTACGCGTCCTTATATTTGCAGTGTATGCAAATGTGTGCTTGACACAGCAAGTGGCACCATACAGTGAGGGGGGTTTGGGGGGGGGGGGGGGGTGTGTGTCATACTGAGTTACTGAATGTGGTTATTATCCTCGTCCTACAGGAAACATTTGATGTTTTAGAAACCAGTGCAAATGTTAACGGCAACGCACAACCTTAACAATACCAACGCAGCTGACAGACACAGCAGCAAAATATATCAAGCATTTGGATTGTGGCACGTAACACTAACATGTTCAGTAAGGTGAATTGAAAGTTGAATATACCCTGGCACATAAAACACACTTCTGCATGCACATAGACACAAATAGATGGCAGAGGTAGTAACATCAGTGTAAAATCCAGTTGCATATCAACAAGAAGTATTGCCAGTAAACCACAGTACTGAAATAGCACATAGACTGCTACTGTCTGAAACTGTAATCACCCGATTTTAAATATTTTAGCAATTGATAATAACTCTGATGCCTGATTTTATCCCTATGACAGCTGAAAAGTCTTCCATTAGTATATCTTGTTATTGGGTGATGAGGGCTGTAGAAGGGGATTTATTTGCTTCTTTCCAAGCTGATGTTTTGCAGTGGCTTTTTGGTAAAAAAAAAAAAAAAAAGTAGTCCTGCCTCAGAGACTCCTCCGCAGTCTAGATACAATGGGCAGCTTAAGCGCATGCAGAGAGTTCATATTTAGTGTATGAACATAGCGTTTGACATTTAGGATTTTACTGACCTCAGCCCAAGGGGCCATGCTGGAGGTGTTTTTTAATGATTAAAACTAAATCTTTCTGAGTGATCTACCATTTCCAGCCACAGTATTTAGCAATTCTGCCACATTGGCACCCATGTGGCTCTCAGTCATTACTTTTGTATGAAGCATAGGACATACTAGCTGCCATTCATCTGTGATAAAGTGCGCAGTTACAGTAATATAAGATTCTGTGGTAGTGGATGTCTATGCATCGCATGTTACAGCTGCCCCACCTGCCATCTCAAGTGAGTCCATAACTGCAGTTTTGGTCTCCTGGGGTGTGGAGATCCCTGTGTCACTGAACTAGATAAATACTGTAGAGATTACGCAACAAAGTGCTCAAGTTTAGTTTTGCCAGAGATGACACACTAGGCTTCAGTCCTGAAGTCATCTAGATGGTATTTTTTGTAGTTATAGTCATCTTACCACCTACTGGCATCAAAAAATGACATGTTTAATCTGCTATTTTAACATGATTCAGTTCAAATTCGGTTAGAACATTTTTACAAGCGTAATGATGCTATATAATGAAGCTTACAAGATTTCATCAAATGTCAGTGCCACAATAATTCATTACTTACCATGACAAAGGAAGATTTTGTAACGTGTAGTCCCACATACCAACCAAGAAGGACAAGTAACCTCTTGAACTTCCCCTCTTCATTATTACCAAAAGGTTTTCACCTTTAAACATATGAGCAGCTTGAGTTGCTGCATTTGAGAGTCAAATACACCCATGCCTCATGCATTCCTAACATTGACAACAATACAGTTAATTTATCATAAGGTACATTTCACAATAAACCTAATTCATGATTTTAAAGGGGTAATATGTAGCAAATTGTAGTAAGGCAATGACTGATGAAAAAATTGGTGGCGACTTTCTCTACCTGATACTTATCCATACATAGTTATTTGGACAATTTTCTTGAGTACTCAAGCAATTAGAAAAATGAAAGCAACTGTGTCTGTGTCTGCAGGGTCCAACCATGCTGACCTGTGAGATCTGTGGTGAGCAGATACTGCTGGAAGAAGACATGAAGACACATCTCCTTCTTAGCCATCTGGAAAATGACCTGCACTGCCCACTCTGTTTCCTGTCTGGAGTGTCCTATGATAAACTCTGCTTCCACATCAGTGTTGCACATCCAGAAGAACAGCAGGATCCAACTCACTTCACATCCATTTCAAGCTGCTCTGCTGGAACAGACACTAATTTGATTGAGAGTGAGAAGCCCCAGTCAGCCCCAAAGCTATTTATGTCTCATTTCTGCACAGCTGGTGAAGCAATACCCTCCAGTGCCTCTTGTGTCACTGCAGACTCAGTGCAGTCTAGTACAGCAGAAAGCAAAGGTTCATCACCCGGAAAGAGTGCATCAATTATTTCAACATTGACAGCACAGAGTCCTATAACAAAGCAGAAGTCTGTCAAGTACTGTGATGAGGAAAATAATGGAATTGCATTTGAGCTTAAAAAAGCCAAACAAAATCAGCCCTCATCACAACAAAAAGGTGATTGAACATTTTCAAACTATCAATAGGTAGGAAGGTAGATACCTTATTGTTATTGTACCTTAGTAAAATTAAATTCGCTTGACTACTCTCTTCCAACAAAGATACCATTTCAGAACACCAGAGATGAAGAAAAGAATATTAGAGTTGAAAACATAGTAACAGACCAATGATAAAAAAAGAGTAAAGTCACCTTTAACAAAATTATCCTAATTCTTTACAGACGAATTGCTCTCCTGCCCTAACTGCACATTGATCTTCAGCAGCAATTTTATCCTGCAGGAGCATATTGAGCTGCATCTACAGGAACAGCTCTCAGCTAAAGGTAACATTTCTGCCTCTGTGATTTGTTTAACTGCTGCCATGCATAAAATTATCTGTTCAGATACTCACCTAATGCAAACAGAACATAACAGAGTTATTGTAGCATCTAGCCTTCTAAGATTAGAGGAGAGAGAGGAGTCGATTGTTTTCCCAAGAGTCTTTTTGCTACATTAATGCACATGATGTGTCTTTATTCATGGCTGATTGATTCTCAACACTGGAGGTTTGTTTACCAGCCATGATATCACCATCAGCAAGCAGTCTCTTTGGTGTGTATGTATCTTTGTTTGCTCAAAAAGACAGCATTATAAAATGCTAAGGCCATGACAAACAATAATAATCATAACAATGATAATAATAATAGTGATAATAATATTATTAATAATAATGGCAGCATACAATAAACTGAACAAGCAATCTACAAAATATATTCGCCAGTGGCCATCAGAGGTTCAAACCCCTTTCACGTTTAGCCAAAGCAATCAACCAAAATTCAAGCTGTGAGGGACTGCTGGGGCTCTGGGCTTCACAAAAGTGAGCCAAGTCACATAAGTAATTGGAGTCTGTTTAAGAGAGAAGCAAAACCATTAACACATTTGTCATCACAAAGCCCTCACAGCTGCAATAAGTGCGTGCATAGTTTGATAAGAATCGCTGAACAACATCATGAGTTATTAGCAAGTATTTCACAGGCCATGCCTACTACCAATCAATATAACACTTTAGATTTTGGTCAATACCTGTCCCCAGAGCGTGCATACCAAATTTGGTGAAATTCTATCCACTGGATTTTGAGGAATACATTTATTGAATTTGTGGGGCCACTTATCAGTCAAGTTTGAAATGCTTTGGCACACCTCTTCTGGAACATATTCATAACCTATCTGTTCTATAAGTTTAATAATGACTGGACAGACAGTCAATGAGTTATGGCCAATTTTCTCCTGAGCACTGCCTTGCAAATTTAATTGCATGCTTAAAGAACTGCCATTCGCCCCGCCTTCACTGAATGTCACTGAAATTTGGTGTATAAATTCAAGACATAGAGAGGGGTGTCTCCGCTAAGTTTAATCAACATCATCGGCATCATGATTTATAAGCAAGTATTTCATGGGCCATACGCACTTGCACAAATCAATATGGCACTTAAGCAATCAACGTCTGTTTAAAGGAGAAACAAAATGACTAATCAGTTGTCATAGCGTGAGCAGCTTTGATAATCCAAGCTTGAAGGTCTGCTATTCACCTCCCCTTCATTTGATGTCAACAAATTTGGTGTGATTCAAAACATAGAGAAGGACGTCTCTGTTAAGTTTGCTCGATGGCATCATGATAAGCATGATAAGCAATTTTATAGGCCATGCCAGATTTGGTGTGGATAGAATAAAAATTCAAAGAGTAGCTGTCACTTTATTGTTTTTCACTTTATGCAAATTAGCAAAAAATCCAGTACGGTGGACTTTTATGGTGAGGTTTCATTGTAGAAGAGGCTATGAAGAGGCTATGAAGAGGCTTTATTGTAGATCGCATTTAGCTGCACCCGTGTGTCAAGTTTCAAGTCAATCGGACTTTGGATGTGAGGGCATGGCCTTTCAAATTTCAAATTTTTAGTCCTTAATTACAGTCCTTATTTTTTTTCTGTTGTAGCCCATTCCACCTCATTGGAATTCTAGCATATGTGTCATAACAATGATAACAACAACAACAACAATAATAATAATAATTGTCAGAGCCATTTCTTGTTGTGTGTTGTCCCTGGTTGCCAGAGTAGGTAGACAAATAGCTTACGTAAAACATAAGAAGAAGAGTTACGGTAATTACTCGATAGGTGTGCTGCTTACGGGGAGAGGCAACAGTTTTTCGACCGCCGTTAGTGGCCTAACTCTGAGCCTTTTAAGTTTCTTTTGCATACAAGTTATGGAAAATATAAATGTGTGTAGATTAATGGAAGTGTATTGCTAACGGGATTGGTGTGACCTTAAAATAAATACGTTTTGACCACAGACGTCGCGTCAACTATAAGTTCCCAGTAGCAGCCCCCTAGTGGCTTAGGTTTTTGTTTAACAGCATAGCATAAGGGAGCTTTGTGAGTTCCATGTTGCAAGGAAGGGGCGGGCGATCCTCACTAATGTGTTGCATCCCCTGCAAGGTGAATATGAGTTTTTACCATCAGGACGGAGGTATAGGGTGCTGTCTCAGAGATCCTTTATAACTTCCAGCAAAGGCCTGTTGAAGAAAGGATGACTCTTCAATTTTTTTTGTTAGGGTTCATGTCCGAATGTCGTTGATGTCATGTGGAGCACTTTGATAAGTGTTTACTGTTGAGGTCCTCATTGTAATTTTTTTTTGTTTTTATGCTTTCTGAGGCGTCATGGACACAACGTAAAGACTCAAGAAAGATAAAGATTCAAATGAACAACAATCATAATCATTTATGTTGGCCTAGTACGTACATACATACAAGGGACTGACACCCAATTTTACAGTGCTTTCAGTGTACTTACAATGAAATAAAATTAAAGTTATGATTGAGGACAACAAAAAACAACAATTCTAAAACACAATCTAATTTGTGGCAAGTAACAACAGAGACTAGTGTAGAATCAACAGATACCTCAAGTCAGTTCGGAATCCATGAAAGAGTAGCAGATACCATCTTAATTGGTGACTCTAAATAACACAGATGTTGTGGCAACTCTCTCATTCAAGCTTTAGGTAGGTTTCGCAGTGCCTTAGTAACGTACACAATTGTACAGTCGAATAAATATAATTGGTGGGTACTGTGTCTCTGTAACATGTTTTGACACATATCTAAAAAGGATAATCCTAATATGACCCAAACCCTAATATAAAATGTTGCAATAACTGGACTTCAATGAACTGTCCAATCTGTTTTGTAGGGGAGAAGAGACTTGAGTGCCCTATATGCTGTGTCATCTATCTTGACAGTTCCTCTCTGCAGGAGCATGTGGAACTGCATTTAGACCACTGGGCAGCTTTGAAATCTACAGGTGGGCATGTACTCACACATTCCTGCTACATATTTTGGGAACTTCCCTCAATTGCACTTAAAAAAATTTGTATTTTTATTATATTATGTATCCAACTTATCTGGTGTACACTTCACTTACATCATTCTAAGACTTTGGCTTATGTGTGCAGAAAGCCTTGGTTCAGACCAAAAACTGGCCAGACAGCTTCAGCAGGAAGTCAAGGAGGAGCAGAGAAGGAGGCTATGGAAGGCCCAAAAAGAGAGAGAGGAATTCACCAAACTACAGGTCTGGATTCTGAATTGCAGAAAAATTATTGCACCAACCAAAAATGTGTAATAGTTAGACATTTTGGTTGGATTTTAAAATAACTTTTTGGAACTGAGGTATACATTTCTAATTGAAAGTTTGCGTTGTCACTGAGCCACACATTTAAGATTTATGATGTAGTAGCACATCTTTAGGTATCTGAGCATATTCAGTCTTGTACTTCACAAGACTCTAGCCAATCAACCTGACCTTTGTGGTATGTTGTTTGTGTAGCGCCAGTTTGGCCTAGATGGGAGAGGTGGCTACTTCAGACAGATGGAGAGGACCATGGAGAAAGCTGTTGCCAGGGGCCTCATGGCCCCTTTGGAGTTTCACTCTAAGAGGGCTAAGATAATGGAGTCTCTGGCCTCAGGGGTTGATGATGGCATTACCAGAACTCATGGTACGTTTGTGCATGTCCTGCAGCGGCCACTCGCGCAAAAATGTTTCTATAGGTTTAGTCAAGTAAATCACACAGTAGTCACCCCTGTTAAGCTATAACTGACTCTGACATTTCATGATAACACCACAGCTGTAGCAGTTCATTAACAGAAGCTGTGTTTGTGCACTCAAATCCAGTTAGTTGGTCCAGCCATTCAACAGACTTTACCTTGCCAGTATACTAGTACAGTCTGTGTAATGTCTGACTGAGCTAGTAAGTAAATAGAGCATATCAGTGTGTGCAAAAAGTCACACTTGCTGTGACTGTAGCATTTAGCCTGAGGTTGGTGGCATCAGATGGTACCCAGCCTTCACCAGGTGTTTCGAACCTTAATCACAACATCCTCTGGTTGGCAGGTGGGCAGTGGTGGCCAAATCGCTGCCCACCAACTCCAGGTGTCAAGCTCATCTCATACCTGCTATTCTACATCGAAAAGGAGGCTAATTATGTTGCCGCTCATAGCGTGCAAGCTCCCAATTCCCTCTCTGTTCCTGCTACTCCTAGGGCAAGCATCTTCCTGTCATGAACTGAGCAGACAGGCTGTGGACCCATAATGCAGAGCTGAGGCAGACGGTTAGCAAAAGACAGTTTAATCCAGAAACAGGGTCGGTACACAGGGAGTCAGTCAAACCAGGCAGGAGTACAAAATCGCTATGCAAAAAACAGGAACCAGGAATCAGAATCTTAGAAAATGCATGAAAGGTCAAAACACGAGGAAAACGAGCTGTTACGCTGATGACAAGAAACGCAGACGATCTGACAAAGACACACTGGGAGAGGAGGGTATAAGTACACACATGGAGAGGGGATAATGAGACACAGGTGAAGACAATGAACAATCACACACACAGGGAGTCAAGACACTGAGAAGAAACACAAACAGAAAGTGAGGGGATTCCAATAAAATAAAACAGGAATTGGAAAAACTAAACAACTTGACGGGACCTGACACTTCCACACTGATCGTGCTGAAAACCCTCTGCATTCAGTCTCAACTAGGAATATTTATGTATTCTTGGACCACCTCTTGGTACCTGGTGGCTTTCCTCTCATGTGCCTCTTGCCACCCTACCTTCAGTGGAACAGTCAGTCCAGTAGTTCCTTCCTTGCCTGTTCTGTCCAACCTCAGGAATGTTTGAACAAGTGGGGGGAACTGCATCTGCCTTGACAGGTCCACCCTTATCTCCCACCTTTGTGTCTTCTTAGGATGGCATCTTAGGTCATCGTAGGATGCCGTTTCTGGTCTTTCTGGCCAACTGTTGTGAGTGGGATTTGGAGCCACTGTCAGAGTTGCTTGTTTATTCTTCAATTCGCTTCCTTTGCAGCTATCAGTGGCACAGACCATCAGTAGCCAAATTAGTCTTGGTTGGAGGCTGTGCAAGTACAGATTTAAACTTCTAGCCCTGGAGTCTCGATCCTCCTAAACCATTTTTCTGCCTGCCTTTCAGTGTTGGCTATGTTTTTCCTGTCCCTTTAAGAGTCATCATACCACTTTCCGAGGCACTCGATTGGGTTCTCATCAGTTGATTTAATGGCCTCCACCTAGCCTTTTAGCACGGACTTGTCGGTCACTTCTTCTCCTCTGATCACTATGCTCTTTCACTTATTTGGTTTGAATGTCATTCTTGTCCATGATGCCAAGTTCCCAGCTGTCTTTACAACCCAGCTCACCTGTACATGTGAAGACATTGTTATGAAAAGGTCGTCCTTGAAGCCTCCTATTAGAGGTTCCCTGGCTCAGGATTCCACCCTGGCCCCTGAGATTCTTTCCTCACAGCTGTAATAAGGAGGTTAATCTCTATGATAGATAAGATGGGGGAGACTGTACATCCAGTTATAATCCCTTTCTCCAAGGCCTGCCACTAATAAACTTGGGTGCCTCCAATCTCAAGTAGGCTTTGCCAAAGTAGCTGGTGATCATTTCTCTGATGTGCTGTGAGATGCTGCAAGTACTTCATTGCCACACTGATGAGGTTATGGGGGACTGATCCATATGCTATAGCAATGTGTGCTCTAGACCAGTGGTTCTCAAATGGGGGTACGCGTACCCTTGGGGGTACTTGAGGGTATGCCAGGGGGTACGTGAGATTTTAAAAAAATATTTAAAAAATAGCAACAATTCAAAAATCCTTTATGAAATATATTTATTGAATAATACTTCAAAAAAATATGAACGTAAGTTCATAAACTGAACTTTATATCAAGTAGGCTATTCCATTTCATTACCATAAACCCAGAATTTCCCCCATACCATGATGGTTTGACCCTACCCGGCGGGTGCCACACAGCATCAACTGTCAATCAACTGTCAATCAACTGTCAATCAACTGTCAATGTAGCAAACAATGGAGTCCTGGTTAAAGCTTAGCAGTAATGCAGCTGAAAACGTGGAGGAACAGGTGCCAAAGAAGGCCAAACCAGAGCCGGCAAAATTCAGACAGTATTCTGAAGACTATGTATTAATGGGATTTACGGCTACGAGTTGTAACCCCCCTCAAGGCATTGTGTTTTTTGTGTGGGGAAATGTTAGCTAACAGCGGGAAGAAGCCCGCACATCTTCAGCGGCCTTTATCAAATGACTCTGTTTGCCGGAGAGTAGATAAAATGTGAGAAGACATTGTTGAGCAAGTTGTGGGAAAACTTAGCGACTCTTTTTCCCTTCAGCTGGATGAATCCACAGATATTAGTGGAAATGCACAGCTTGTAGGTTTTGTGAGATACA
>JAQMCX010000514.1:0-11182 GCA_029814765.1 Acanthurus leucopareius | reverse complement strand
TATATATATATCTCTCTCTCTCTCTCTCTATATATATATATATATATATGTGTTTATATATATATATATATATATAAATATATATATATATAAATATATTTATACATACATTTTTATGTAATATATATGTATACATCTCCCCTCGTGTCTCAACTCACAACACAGAAAAACAAAACAAAACAGTGCGTCATGTCTGAGAAAACCAACCCGTCTAACATCAAGGCTCTTGTCAGCAACAGCCTGACTCCTGTCACTGGCACACCTTGCATCAACACCCAGGCTTCAATCACCAGCATCCAGCCTTGCATGAGCAGCATCATGGGGACAACTGCGGCATCAACCGCCTGACAAGAGATTCAGTTTACCCTGCATCAGAGAGACCCCTGTAACCGTCTGTCAAGAATCAGAGTTTCTTACGGTCGCTCTAAAGAAATGCCTGGTGTGTCTGCGTCATGTCCAGCTACCGATGCCGGAGCCCGTGCAAGAGGAATGGTCTTTGGAGCCAGTCTGGAGTCTTGGGTTATCTTTTCAAGTATGAAACAGGAGAACTCTGTTTGTATCAGTTGAAAAAGAAAGAAACGTGGGGACCGGCTAACGCATTGATGATGCTGACTTCCAATGATTGGGGAGTGTTGAGACAATCAATAGTGCATCAGGTCTGTGAGAGGGGTAAGAAGATCTGGGAGGATAATGATGATGATGAAGAGGTAGCCGCTCACCCACCTGCAAAGCGACTGAAAACCATACCGACGGATCCCATCCTCCACAACCCTGGAAAAAGCAGCTTCAGCAGCTTTGGCAGTCCAAAACCTCACCCGACGGTCAGTGGTTCCCACGTGTGACCATTCAAAAGCATCCTATGAGGGATTACATTATAAAGAAGGATTGCCTAAAACTATTCTAAACAAGACTTTCCGAGACTTTGCAAGACATGAAGACGGACACGAAGACCGACAAAGCAGCTGGGGTCCGCTCAACTGGGGTCCTAAGGAGCCTCCACATACCCGAAGTTCGCGCACTCCTCCTCTGGCTCCTCCAACCTCTCCGGCCTCTGTACATCCCAGGTTTTAGCATGACTGTCTTAAACCTCACTTCCCCCTGATGCCCGTAGACGACAACGGGGTTGAGTGCGACTGCCCTAACTCCCTGATCTCCATAGATCCCCCATTGACAGTCAGGACCGGGGATCCGAGCATGGGGACGACCAGAGATCGAGGAGGAGGGAACCAAGTAAGGATTTGAGCGAGAATTGGAGGAGGATGATGAAATGGACGGGGTGTTGCCTTCATTTTTCTTCGATGCTGTAAAACCACCGTGCTCCATCTGCTCAACATAGTGATCAGAAATTATCAGAAGGAAAACTGCAATGGGTGTCAGACCAATCATCCCAGTCAGAAACAGCACTAGCGTTTGGACGTGCTCCCAGGGAACTTTTACTAAGATCGTTTTTATAAGCAGATGAGGAGACTTTGTACTCCTCGATTCATCCCCGCTATTCATCGTCTGCTGAGGCTGCGTAACATCAAGACGGACGACAGTAAAGTCAACATTGTCTTGCAGACTGTGCTGCATGAACTAAAATCGCCAAAACAGATCAATGAGGTTATCCATATCATGTACGATGATATGAGTGCTGAAGATGTGGTGAAAATCGCTCACCTACGGATGGTCACAGAGCGCTGGGACAAGGCTAATAACAAGTGAAAAAAATTAAATAAATAAAAATATGGGCAATTACTGGAGAAAATTGGCGAGGTATGTTGAGGATCATGTAATCATCTCTCAGTCAATCGATCTTTTGGACAGAGTTAAAAAAAATAGACGTTTGGATGCGGACAGGGATGTAGAAATGCAATTGGAAGACATTTTGGCTAAAGTAAGGCGTCATTCTGTACATACACCTTGGGAACTGATTATATACCGTGAGTCTGAGCAAATCGTGTGTGTCAGATACTTTTGAAAAAATGGTGAAAGAATGGACTAAAAACTCTACAGACATTAAAGTTTATCATTTGATGACTCTGTATGCCTTGTTTGTTAATGTAGTCTATCATCATCTGCAAAACAACTCCTCCATCAATGTACTGAATGAAGTGCGATTACACTACATTATTTACCATACTCTAGGCACTGCCATTTTAGAAATAGTGTTGAGGATGACAAAATGTTTAACCTTTAAGAAAAAAAACTGATTCTGTAGTACCATGTTTTTTATCCTATTAAAATCAGCTTTGTATTTCCAAGTTTTTATCCTATTAAAACCAGCTTTTAAGTACAGTGTTTTTATCCTGTTTTTATCCTATTAAAACCGACTTTGTAGTACCATGTTTTTATCCTATGTTTTTCCTATTAAAAAATAAAATTAAATTAAAAGGAACGTTATAGCGTCATTTATTTCAGTGTGTCTAGTAGAGAGAGAGGACGTAGGATGTCTGAAAAAAGGCAGATGAAAAGATGGTATTACGACCGGCTACCCACCCGGGTAGCTTCGGGGGAGTAGAAAGACTGCAAAGGGCTATGCATGATGAAACGGGTGAGAAAGTGGGGGTGGAAAGTCAAAGAGATTTTATTGGAGCAGTATGCCTATACCTTACATAAACCCTCCAGAACACATTTTATCCGCAACAGAGCTTTCGTGTCCAGGCCTCTGAACCAATTTCAAGCCAACCTCTGTTACATTAAAGCCTTAGACAGGTCAACGACGATTTAAGTACATGCTGACAGTCATAGACGTATTTTCTAAAAAGGCCTATGTGCGTGTCTTGAAGAACAAGACTGCCGCCAAAGTGTTGAGGGCTTTTGAATCCATCTTCAAAGACTTCACAGATGCCTGAAAAGTTACAAACAGATGCTGGTAAAGAATTTTTCAACAAAAGTTTTAAGGCTTTGATGAAGAAACACGGTATAACTCATTTTGCTACAGCCAGCAACCTGAAGGCCTCTGTGGTTGAAAGATTCAATCATACTTTAAAACTAGAATGTGGCAATACTTTACAGCTAAAACACGCGGAGGTACCTCCCAGAGGTCCTACCAGACCTGGTGAAAAGCTACAATCCCAGCTTTCACAGCAGTATTAAAATGGCGCCTATGCAGGTGATGGATGAAAATACCTTTCAAGTGTTTCAAAACCTGTACGTCACATTTCCCCTAAGGAAAAGGGGTTCGTTAAAGATCATTTTCAAGAGGGAAGATCTTGTCAGAATATCCAAATTGAGAGGAGTATTTGACAAAAAATATGAGCAGCTTTACGGACGAGGTGTTTAAAGTGTCAGATATTATTCTGCATTTTCCTGCCGCATACAAACCTGATGATTACAACCTATCGAGAACCTATCGAGGGGTTGTTTTACAAAGCAGAGTTGCAAAAAGTAAAAGTGAGTTGAGACAGGATAAAATGGATAAAGTGGGATAAAATCTTAAAATGACGTACCATCCAGGGTGAAAAACAAGTGCTGGTAAGCTGGAAAAACTGGCTTGAAAAGTTCAACAGCTGAGTCAAGGCCTCAGATCTAAAAAAGACATGAAACAGACGCAGGAGACGGAAGGCCTCCATACATACATACATAAGGCATGAGTCATCGTCATCATGGATCCGAGTCCAAGCCAGGGGTTTTACGTGACCCTGCCCTCTAACGCCAGTAAGGAGCTGTTTAAAAGTAACACCCCTCTTGTTACACTGTGGACCTGGCAAAACCTATCGAGCTCAGTGGGCGTTGGATGGTGGGTCTGTGTGAAATCAATTACCCCCACACTTGAAATAATTTGCCCTCGCATTTAGCCTAGATGGAGCTCAACAAAAACACGGAGGACGAGCAACCAACAACAATTTTGAAATTCGCTCACACCACCACTCTCATCGTCTACGCTTGTTACGATTCCATACTGGAGATGGACTCAAAAAGACAGGTGCTGGTAGATTATTACTGACATGAATAATCATCAACTGGAAAGTCTTGTGCATCGTTTGTTGGAAGATGTACTTACCGGCGCATGGGCCTTTACACATGCACGAAGGACATCATCTCGGAGAACACGGGCTAGCTTTGATGTTAAAAAAGGGAGGCGTAGACACCTTTTTTGACTCTTACAGATTCACGCCAGATTTTAGTCATCACCCCTTGAGTATCTTACGATTTTTGGAAGATCAGCACGGGATAAAGAACATTTTTAACCACAACCGGCAGCTCCAACACTCGTCCGCCGCATGCGGTCAGCACTGCGTTTATTATTTCTGCCAACGGGCCTGCGGCTTATCTTTTGAACAAGTACTGTCTTTGTATGACGAGGATGTGATAAAAAACGACCTTAGAGTTTCTGACTTTGTTAAAAAATATCGTCATTGTATTAGAAATTAAACCTGTTCTAGTCAAGTAGCCTGTTCTTTACAATTGTTTAGAGATTGTCAACGCCGGTCATTTTAATTGGAAAAATGAAGTCTGCAGACACTGTAAAATGGTTTCAATAAATGCTTTATTTAAATAAATGCTTTAAAAGACAAGAAAAATGTTTTGACACGTCTGTTTTTTTCAGTAACAAGTTTATGTTTAAAAACGGATCCAATGGGGGGACGGAGTTACTTTTCTTCTTTTTGGTTTAGGTCTCAGTTTTTTCTTGAAAGTTTCTCAATCTTCTTCCTCCTACGACCTGATCCGGCTTGGGGACAAGGTGACTTGTCTTCTTCTATGTGTGGCAAAGTGGCGGTCATAGAGTAATGAATTTTGTTGCCAAACAATGTCACCTGGAGAATTTCACCCCAGGAAGTAATCACAAATTTTGTAAAGGGAGGCTAAAGGCTACACAGGTTACACGGGGCAAGAGACAGTGTTCACAGTACAAACCTTCTTTGTTAAACAATGATTGCTAATCCCATATATGCTGTCTATAGCACCTAATGTTAGATACGGGGGGCCAAAGGGGAGGGGAAATGGACAGTGCTGGGTTACCGCGGCGGCCCGAAACCAATGAGGGAGGAGGAAGCTAAGATAACACCCGTGACACTGCACACACACAAACTGAAACGTGAAGAACTGCTACCAGGGATTGGGTCGCCGCCTGGAGCCCACAGCACCTGTCCACAGGGAGAAAGGGAACAGTAAAATGACCACACCTTACAACTGGTCATGCAACACACTCACACCAAACAACAATAAGCAATATAGTAAATAACTATATAATAAAATTTTTCAAATACAATATAACAGAGGCAATTAAGAATTTACAAAAGAAATCAAACTCAATGAAGCGATGCTCAAATGAATAATAACCTTAATCAATAAAAAAATAAAAAGAATTGGATCTCAAATAAAATACAAACAGAGCAAACAAAAGCAATACAAAAGAAATCAAATGGAATCAAATCAATGTTCAAAGTAACTAAAGTGGCAAAGAATACTAAAACAGCCACTTCGATGCAGCAGTATTCTGACAGCAGAACCAGGTAATATTAAAATCAGACAGGCAATAAAACAGACGGTAAAGCCAGATCGATCAATTGAGCCAAAACAGCAGTGCCGTTCAGCGAGCCGTGGCAGTGAATTAGCCTCTGAATGGACCTCACCGGCGCACAGCAACCACAGCAGGCCAAGCAGCGGAATTACTCCCCGACTTCTGCCTGGTCCAAACACGAGGATGCACAAACCCACACAAGGGGCTTCCAGTGGGACAGCCCGGTCCCCATGGCTACAGTAATCTGCGACCTGTACATTGAAAGAAGAGCATGTGCCACGGTGGCCAACACGCCAAACAGCGCTCCGGTGCGTGCACAGCCACACCACAATGGCTCCTCCACACCTGCACTGGCCACGCCATGCCACACCACCACCGTGGCCCCGGAAGAGAAGAGAGAGAGCGGCGGATGGGACCAGACCCATATATAAAAGGTGTGTGGCACTGCCCAGCAATCAGCGGGACAAAGAAACCACAGCACTGCACTAGGAGGGGCGAGGAACGGTGCATCTGCTACATATGTTTCACTCCTTTAGGAGTTTCTTCCTCCTCCAGCCTGCTCCAACTCAGGTCAAAGTTTTCGCAGATGATGGTGGGGTGTCCTAGAGGGTAAGAAAAACTACAATTGACGTACAGATACAGGGAAGTAACATCGACATAATGCACTTTTTAGTCCGGACCCACCGTGTACCTCAACCTGAAAGCGCTTGTCCTACCCCAAAAAAGGTCCTGATGGGGAGCCAGAGGTTCGGGGCTTGAGAGCACCGCAGGAACTCCATCACTCCTGGATGCGTTTAAGTCATCTCTATCTGTGACCGAACAGTGAAACACCTAAGTTTTGGGGCAATAAAACCTCTTTGAGTACCCAAGATGACAGAGTGATGGTCAATGATGGACAGAGACAAGAGGTTCCCCCAGGATAACAATGTTTATTATTAATTCAAGCCATAAAATCAATGACTATAAAAATATATACCAATTTATCAAAATCTATATTATAAAAACAGGAGACTCTTAAAGAGAGCTGTATTACGACCAGCTGTGGTCGCGGCTGCAGAGGGGACAAAAGTCAAACTGGGTTAGAGCACTCGCCAAACCCCCACACTCCACCCTCATACACACACACACTAACACTGCAAAATAAGGCAAACAGGGCAAAAACAAATAGTGAGGGCAGTGCAAAACAAAACAAACTACCAGCCCACACAACCGGGAAGAGGTGGGGGGCAGGGAGGGAGGCAAGACCCTATCACCAGAGCCCTCTGCAGGAGTGGCGACCACTGGCCCAGCCATTCCTACAGCACTCATACACAAAAAAACAAACAAGAAAAAAAGGACAGTTATCTCAATTTCTGCACCTCAATGACAATAAATACTTTCTTTCCTGGGGGAAAATAATATCTGATAACAGTCAAAAATTATACAAAGGCAAAGAACAAAAGGGTCCACACCCGCTTCATCAATAAACTGACATCTGAATTTACCACAGCCCTCGAGGAGAATATCAATGTCATTTTTACAGTAACATCGAGCTTCCCCTTCAAAGTTAAAGTTACCTTGCGCCATGTCTCTGTACCAGACAGAAAAGGCTTCCTGCTCGACTGAGGTCATGCGCTCTACGCCGTAATGAGGGGCCTATGTAGCTGAGACGCTCCTCTGATCTGAAAAGATGGGGAAAGAATAAGACTCGAAATCTACATCTTCTAAACAGAGGTCTTTCCTGCCTGGCATGGTGATCGAAGGTTTTAAACCCAGCTCTATCATTTCACTGAGGATCAAGTAGCTGTCAAATCCTTTAGCGTTGTGAGCTATAAACACAGAACCCCGATGCCGCAGCTCCCTGTACCTGAGCAGAAACTCTCTAACGCTAGACCATAGTATGACCATTCTAAACATTGTAACATTTTAGTACACACCAGATAGGCAACGTGTGTGCCGCTGTGATCGACAAAGGTGTCATAATCGTAGAAAATTAATTTCTCATTATGCTTTGTGACCGCGGGGCAGGGTTGAATGTAGCATAGATGGTAGTCACGGAGGATCTCTGTGTCTAAAAGTTATATTTCCCCACAAATTTTACATTTTGGCAGCTTGCATACGTGTTTTTTACACTCTTTAGTCAATGGCACTCAATATAGGTCGTGACATTTCAAACATTTTTTTTATAAAGTTACAGTTACTGACGTATACGGTGGTCACGGGTCTCTCTTTAGGTTTTTTGTGTTTAGTCAGACAGGAGGGGGAGCGACAACACCTGCGGCAGTTGAGACAAACGACAGGGCTGGGGTTTTCTTGAGTGTAAATGTTTTGGCGGACAGGGCAGGAACCCTGACATCAGTGTACATCACGATCATTATAACCTTTAAAGCATTAATTGCACATGTATCTGCTCCGATACAGCCTCTGGGGTTTTTTTACACCGTAGTATTGTTTTTGGAATAGAAACAGAAACAGAGCTTTAGCCTGTTTCAAACTGAGAGAGGGCTCTATCCCCCTCGTTTCTGTGCAACACTACATTTTTACATTTGACAATCTTTTCAAATTTGTGAACATCACTGAAAGTCACAGGGGTTTGATAATTCAGACCATCTCGATGTTGTTACTCTTTTCCATACTGCGCGGCCTGGCTATTGGTGAATGTATGATGGAGGAGGTGAGCAATGCTGATGGCGAAACACAGTTGATCTGGCCAATCGCCTATCACGTGCAAATGACAAGATTGTTTTTTCACCAAGATCTCAACATCCAAGGTTTTTTCTAACTTCTGTTTAGCACTGCCTCAGGGATTTTGCACCAGTTGCACGACTAACTTGAGGATGGGGTTGGTCGTAATCTCTCTGTTAGATTGCATTAACCTATCCAGTACGTTCTGAAAAGCAGCGAAGGGATCATCATCTTCCTCGGTGAGAGTGACTAATACATGATTGCGTAACTGTTCGCCTATCTGTTCAAATTGTATCACATTGCCCGGTCTGTCCTCTGAGCCCTCCATGACATTGAGGTAAAACATAGAAAAATCAGGTGTGCTTTCAGTTGGAGGTAGGTTCAACATGCGCCTTATTTCTAAAATGTTAAAGCAGTGATGCCTCTCTCCCTCAAGCGGCTGAGATTCAGCCCTCTCTCCCTCAAGCAGCTGAGATTCACCCCCTCTCCCTCAGTGCCCCCTACCCCTTCCACCGCCCCTCCCCACAGCTGCAAGGGTTGATTTAATCGCTACAAAGACTGTTCTAACTGGAGAAAATATTTGTCGCAGTTTCGTGAGTTTAACGCTGGTAAATTTGAGCTTCGTGCTTCATGAGCTTCATTTAGCACGGGTCTGAGGTATTTTCAACTGTCTGATCAGCTGCTTCTGCATTTGGATTTTGGTTCAATTGTTCTATCGCTAAAAGAAGAGCATTAAAACCCGTTGATTCTACATTTTTGTCAATCTTTTATTCTTTTATCTAATTATTTTTTATCTAGTATTTATTTAATTATTTCGAGCGTTAGTTCATCTAAGACAGATTTTATCATTTGCGTTCACATCAAAACATTATTCATTATTCTAAACACATTGATCTAAACATAGAAATGGAAAAAAAACATTTGTGTTCACATCTAACAAATAAAAGGGATAAATGTTTTAACCTAACATTTTGTGTTTTAAAAAAAGCTGGGTTTTTTTGTTTGTTTGTTTGCTTGTGTAAGGTCAGTTCTTGGACCCGCATTTATCGCAGACTTTGTTATCCACGTTGAATTGTAAGAGATCACCCAAGCCTTACAGAGCCTACCGCGCCAGGATACCGTGAGTGCGAGAGGGCATTGCTGGGTGAGGCTGAAGCTGAGGCCGAAGCTGAGGCTGAGGCTGTGGCTGAGGCTGTGGCTGAGGCTTAGGCTGAGGCTGAGGCTGTAGCTGAGGCTGATGAGGTGTGAGGCCGGTGGATTGTTGCTGAGGAACTCCTCCTCTCTGCCCCGCGCCTGTGTTGACAGACATCGGTTATATCAAAGATGCCTGTGTCTGTGTGTGTGTGAGTATTTTTGGATGCTGGGTGCGCAATTACATATAGCCCTTTAGGCCTTTATTAGCCAGGAAACTGAATCACATAATCAAACAGATCTAAAAATAATGGATCAAAAACATACCTTTAACTAGACTTTTGGGTTTTGAAGGAGGAGTCTGTGTTGCAACTTCTCTCAAAGACAGTGTCACAGAGCTGGGAGATTTAGCAGGAGCAACAGGAGGCTTAGCAGGCCTTGCAGCAGCAGACCTTGCAGCAACAGCTGGTTTAGACTCTGCATTGAGAACACAATGAAAAAAATCTAAAAAGGAACGTGTTCGTTCACCCCCGACTCCTTAAAAACTGACTCGGGCCGCTGTTTAGCTCACTTGGTAGCGTGTGCGGCCCATATGCGGCAGGCTCAGTCCTCCGCGCAGCAGTCGCAAGATCGATTCCGGCTCAGACCCTTTGTTGCATGTTACTACCCCCTCTCTATCTCCCCGTTTCACCTCTGTCCTATCAAATAAAGGCCAAAAAAAAAAAATCAGTAGGCAGGAGTTAGAAGTCACAGTCCATTTAGGCTTATCTGTCTGGAATGGTGAATCTCACAAAATACAGAAGTTTGCAAGCTTGCAACCTTTCAAGCTGTAAGGCACAGCCATAAACGACGCAGGTGTCTCATATAGGGAAGACAGCCGTCACATAGGCTCAGGAAATACGGAAAACTGGAAGGTTGGGAACTTAGGACTTGAGGAGTGAAACATCCTAAAAGCCTCACTAATAGACACAGACATACACATGTTTATAAAGTGACAGGGGAGGGTCAGGTTTCTGTATCTCTGTGTGCATGTGTGTGTGCGCATGTGCGGTATAATATATATATATTTACCTTTTGATCACTAAAATTTTTAATGACTACGCCATATTTTTAATTTCTTATTTACACAAGTTATTAATTTATGCAAGTTATTGATTAATTGTTATTGTTTTGTTATGTACTCTGTAACATGGGGTGGGGTGGGGTGGGGGGCTGTCAAAATTTGATTAATTGTTATTGTTACATAATGTCTTATACACCATACACCATAATGATACACCACTGTGCAGATACAACATAATGTCAAGGAGGGCACTGTACACGTTATGCAGTGATACCTACAAACCCAAACAAGTGAATTGCAAGATAAATTTAAGAACATACAGTGGCTACATAGTGCTTGTATTGGGAGCGGCTGAAGTAAAAGTGGAACACAAAGGCATCACCAAGATGTTAGTGGTGTTGGTGATGAGAGGTTCAAGGAACAGTCTAATGGGACACGGGTGGATAAAAATTTACAAGTTGTGGGGGAATTTCTCTAACCTGCTAGGCCTTGTCACCTCTCCATCTGCCACTATACTTCCTTACACTTAAGTTAAGCAAAGCTGATGCCCGGGTCACACCTTCCCTTTTTTTATAATCAATGTTTTGTCTCACAATTATTTGTGCAGATTCTACCCCTCTGCCCTCACCATAACAGGCAAGGCTGAGGGTAGAAATGTTTATATACTAATACCCAGTAAGATCTTAAAAGTGTACAGCTTGACCTTATTTGGAAACGCAGTTTAGGACTGGTGACGTGAGGACACAAAAGCTTAATCAATCAATCAATCAATCAATCAATCAATCAATCAATCAATCAACCTTTATTTGTAGAGCCCTTTACAACACACAAGGTGACCAAAGTGCTTTCCATTAAAATCAACATTAAAACAAAACAAT
>JAQMCX010000513.1:0-10000 GCA_029814765.1 Acanthurus leucopareius | reverse complement strand
CAAACAAAGTGAGTCACAGCTGATGAGAGTGTGACTCAAACTAAACTGCAGCTGTTTCCGTTTATTTCCTTTGAATTTTTTCTGGTTTCTGACTCACTGATGGAAAAAAAAAACATTCAGACTCAAAACAACTTTCAGATCTTCTCTCCGTTACCAAAACACTGTGAGGCAACGCCATGCTAACCACGCTAACACCATGCTAACACCATGCTAACCATGCTAACCATGCTATCTGTGCATAATGTGATCTCATCCTTCTCTTTTTCAGTTCTTAATCTCAAAGAAATATGTTGTGAAACTATTTGCACTTGTGAGCAAATCAGAAGACCAGAGGACAATTTCATAAAAATGAGTGTGTTCATTTGTTCGCACATGATCAGGAGAGTTATTTTGTGGTTTCAACACAACAAACTTGTGACTTTCAAAAGAAAGTTTGGCAGAAAGTCGTCTTGATTACGTTTTTTTTTAGATCTGAAGGGAAAAAACTGCAGACAAACAGGATAAAAACCAACAAAAAGTCACCATGAAGCTTCCTCAGTGGATGATTTATATACACAACAACTGATGGATTCACACTTAAAATAAAAACTGAAAAATAAAATAAAAACAGACATGACATCATAGACAACAAACACACACACACACACACACACACACACACACACACGCACACACACACACACGCACGCACACACACACACGGCACAACGCCCTGAAGGCATGAGTGCCTCCCTGCCAGACACTGGCAGGAATGTGAAGAAAGAAAGATCTCTCTCTCTGTGTGCGTGTGTGTGTGTGTGTGTGTGTGTGTGTGTGTGCGTGTGTGTGCGTGTGTGTGTGTGTGTGTCTAACACACCCTGAAGCAGCCTCTGTTGTTTCCACATGTTTGTTACTGTTTAAATCGACACACAGATGGAGGCTGTGAACCTGCTGACGAACACAAACTGCAAATATTAACTGCAATTAACCAAAAATCTGATTATCTGAAAATCTGATTTTAATAAACATTAATGGATGATTACGGATCATCAGACTGGAGTGGAAACGTGACGTCTGAGTCGTCAAAGTGTCAGCAGACAGAATTATTCACTTTGCAATGTAAATATGAATCTTTACAATGTAATGAGGAACATAACTTCCACTTCCTTGGCACCATGTTGTGAATATAACCAGCAGAAGCTGCACAACCTGCCCGGCCTGACGGAGAAGCACACAAAGAGCGAGGTCGGGACAGTGGAGGGTGGAGCTCGGTATGCAGCCGACCGACGGCAGGCAGACAGGTGGGACAGACGGAGAGTGAGGTGAGACACCGGAAGAAAGGCTGAACACACATCGACATAAACCTGCTGAGCAGCCAGATCCACTCTGATGTTACAGCTCAACGTCTCCTCTGAGTAATCAGAGTAAATAAAAAGCAGTAATCAGCCTCCGCATGTTCTCCACACTTCCTGTTTTGCACCGAGGAGAACAAGAATCTCCTGTCGGCGGGTGGAGCAGAATGCAAATGTCCCTCAGGCAGAGAGTTTGTGCAGGTGTGGACGGTCACGGACTCACAAACCCGGAAGTTCAAAACTGCTCACAAGAAACGAGGACATTCAGTCGGCCTTTTGCAACCAGAGGCAAAGGGTGGAGGAGGAGGGTGGGGGGTGGGGTGGGGGGGGGTGAACAGCAGCTGATGAAGAGTGTGAAGATGTTTTGTTTGCAGAAGTTTCCCTTCATGTTTTTAACAGACTGCAGCGTGACGATCTACAATCTTCTCAACAGGCCTTAAAAACAGCAGATGTGGATGTAAACATCTGACCGCTCTGTAATTAAGACCACAGTCTCTGTCTGTGTGTGTGTGTGTGTGTGTGTGTGTGTGTGTTGTGAGGTCATGTGACCCTCAGTTTGTGAACAAGTGAGTCCTTGCTCATTGGAGATGTGACTGTGCGTTTACATCAGTTATTTGAAGGTTTGTTAAAGGAAAAGTTCACCAAAAACTTTCACGTGTTTGTTATTTTACTGTTTTTCTTGTTTTCCTGCTGAAGTTAAAGTTCCTGTCCACAGTTTTCCAGCACAACAGGAACATTTGCATGAAAAACACATCACATGTTTCTGTAATTTCTGTCTGTATTATCATATTTTAAAGGGAAACTGCAGTTAAACACAAATAAATAAGGTTTTATTGTGATTTCTGGAGTGTTTTCCTGCACGTTCGCTCTCTCAGCTTCCTGTCACAGTTTCACTGAAGATGAGCAGAAACTCTGCAGCTGCACTGAAACTTTATCTACACAAATTGTTGGTCGATAATAAAAAAAACTGTGGTGCAAAAAATGAAAAGGAGAGACCGACTCACAAATGCTACAACAGACAAAGCGAATCAGGAGTGAAACGCAGTGTAAACACACAAACCGGAAAACAGAAGCATCAAACTGGATTAACGGGAATATTTCGGACTCACTTCTCCGGCCAGCTGCTGGAAAACCCTCCGAAACTTCTTCTCCTCTTCGTTCTCTGACTCCTGCTCGAAATTGAAATGTCTGCGAGGTGGAGGCTGTAAACACACACACACACACACACACACGGACACACAAACACACACACACAAAGAGCCTCTGTCAGTTCGCGCTCACACACATTCCTCAGTCCAGCTGAGTTTTAACATTCAGTTTTTTGTTTTGTTTCTGAAATCTGTGACTCGGTTCGATCACAGAGAAAAGATCAAATAAAAAAAACATTATTCCTGCTGACTTTTTACTTTGTAAAAAGAAACAAAAAACAGTCAAAAATCAAACATATTAATGACATAAATACACAAATGTAGATGAAATAACTGAGTGTTGGCTGAAAGTAAGACAGAGAAAAGAAGGATGAAGAGGAGATCGACGTCTCTTCTGAACAGTCAAGAAGTATTTTATTAGAGACGGATGGAGGAGGTGAAGGAGGAGGAGGAGCTTCATCAGGTTTCACAGCGAACCTTAAGAGACACTGGTACTTACCGGATCTTGGACCAAAAAATCTTGAGGGTCGATGTTGCTGTGGGAGAACGAAACAGAAAAACGAGTCAGAGCGCAGCAATGTGAGGATCCAGCACTCTGTTAGCCTAGCTTAGCACAAAGACTGGAAGCGGAGGGAAACTGTTAGCCGAGCTCCATCCAAAGAGGAACAGTGCATCTGTGTGCTCACCTGATCATTTTAATGAGGCCACTAACAAAAAAAGACATTTTGCCGTTTGTCTGAAACAGAAAAACAGAGAAAAAACATCAAGAATCTCCAAGTGTCGGACATTTGTAGCTACGGCTCTTTAAATCAGTCAACAAGTCTGTTTTTTTTTAAAATGTTTACCAAAATAAATAATAATTCATTAATTCTACACAATCTTCTGGCCTCGGACTGTAAACAAGTAATATAATTAAGATTAATAGAAATATTAGTTATGATGCAGTTGGTGTGCTGGAAAATAAGGAAATTTAAACAAATTAAATGTCTGAAAAGAGAATTTAAAGGTTTCCAAGTTTAACAAATGTGTGAATTTTGGAGGAAAATATGCACGAAATACTGAGACCTGAAATTTGTGATGCAAGAGATCAAACATGATTATTATTCCAACTTTAAAGCTGCTTATTTGCTCAGAGAGGAAACTGTATGTGGACTTCCTGCTGATTTACAAGTTAAAACAGGCGACAAAAGATAAGAAATGAAAGGCTGATTTTTCTCAATGAATCCACGAACTGTTCGTCCTGGAGCACAAGGTGACGTTATCAGACACAAAACCAACAGAAATGTCTTATCATTTGATTCATAAAACAGAAAATTCTCACATTTAAAATCCTGAAACCATAAAATGTGTGAAAAGTATTTAATTAAAAGACTTAATCAATCAATCAGCCTGATTGAAACAGTCCTGACATGCTGATGATGCATTCGTAAGGAATAATCAATACCTTTATTTTGAAAGATCACCACATTTTGGCTTTTACACCTACATGCATCATTAAAATTCAGACATATGAATTTTCTCTGTAATTAAGTATTTTTACTGCCGAGTAATAGATTACTCATTCCTTCCTCTCGTCTGTGTTTATTGCGTTTTAATGATCCGATCTCATTAAGTCGCCTCAGTTTTATTGTGTTTGTTTGATTGGACTTTTCTCCGATGTGATATTCCCGTAGTTTTCCACCGCTGCAGACTGAACCGTCTGCTTCACACACACACACACACACACACACACACACACACACACACACACACCTTCAATAGTTACCTAAATTCAGACTGAGTTTACACTATAAACAGAAGTAAAAACGTGTTCAATGGCAGGTTTTGTGCTACTTACTGAGAGTTCTGCTTCAGCTGAGAAGAGAGAGACTGACGGACGAGCGAGGTAAACACACACTGAGACACAGAGAGAGAGAGAGAGAGAGAGAGAGACACTCAGGCAGGAGGGCACTCCCACATCCAGAGTCCAACAAACCAGTTGAGCAAAAATGAAAAAGTTCTTTTTCAATGCATCATCAACCCCGCCCAACACACACACACACACACACACACACACACACACACACACACACACACACACACACAGAGCTGGCCTGGGTCCTAAAGTCCACTCTATTTCAGGGTGGAGAAGACACAGTTTATGGTACATTCAGGGGTCAAATGGAATTTCCAGCGTCATTACGATGACTCACCGAGGGTAACAACAACTGCATTTTTTTTAAAATTCCTTTTTACTTGGTTGTTTAAACACTAAAAATAAATGATAGATAGATAGATAGATAGATAGATAGATAGATAGATAGATAGATAGATAGATAGATAGGGGAGCTACTGCAACAGGCAGCCTACTTGAGCGGTGCCAATTCGCGAATCTCAGGATCAGAAAGGATCAGGAGGATCAGAAGGATCAGAAAAAATGGATTACTAAAAAAAACAATATAATAAAGAGGCATGCAAGGTGTTAAACTCTAGAATATAAGAGGGATAAAAGCACAATATTTAATCTGACGCTTCCAATCTACAGTGCAGTTGTGCAACAGGCAGTTTGTACACACAGACAATCATATAGATGTGTGTGATAAAGTGTGTGTGTGACATGAGTGTGTATTAAGTCCGGGGCTCCTCCCGAGAGGTGTTGAAGAGCCGTATGGCGTGAGGGAGAAATGATTTCCTCAGTGTTATGTTTGATAAAGTCAAAAGTAATTTGAACAGCTGAGCTGAACGACGCTCCAAAACTTCATCTTCAGTGAAAAATAATATTACAGTGGATCAGTTTAAACTATCATAAATTAAACATAATTTGGTTTTCATCCATATTATTGTCATCTTACGCCCACCTTCAACTTCCCATTAAATGTTTTTTTTTAATGTAAAAGGAAACAGATTGACGAGTGGGACTCGCCTTTTTGAGAGATGGAAAAAAGTTGACTCTTAAGATTTTTTTTTACAAAGTTATGACTATAAATTTACATATATGTTTTAATTTCCCTGCATATAAACATTTAAAATGAAAAATAAAGAACAAAATATTTCTTTTAAGGTAAACAAAGGTGGGGATTTTTTGCTGTTACAGCGTAATTTTAACCTATTTATAAATCCACTGAGCAGAGAAAGTTGAATTTCTATTTTAATGTTTTATTTTGTAAGATTTTACCGGAAGCGTCGATGTGTTTTGTATCTGTTAGGGCATGAACGTTACGCAGACGTGACTCTTCACTGCCTTAAGTGGTTAAAGCGAGAAACTGCAGCATCACTACATGAGTTGCATTTGAAGCGTCAGTGTCATTTTGTAGATTACTGTTAAATAAATTAAACCTTTACTGATTAAACTTATCATGTAAAAACTGCTTCCTTGTTTACATCGTGTTTTCATGACCGCCTCTCATGAAACATCGCGATTGTTCACCGCCATCTTGTGGCCAGAGACGAGAACTACATCAAAACATGAAAATTCAAGTCAGACATTAAACGATCAGACAACTTCCGGTCAACAACATGCTGAAAAGAAATAAAACACCGTCTGAAAAACAAACGACTCGAAGAGTTTAAGGTTTTATTGACATTATTTGCATTTCCTAAAAAGATTATCACTGCATGCAAACTGCGAGAGGCATTTAGCACAAGTTAGCTAACATGTCCAAACCATGTTAGCATGTAACTTCGGATAGTTGTTTCTAAAGTTAAATATCTATGTTAAATATATTTAAAACTATATAACTTTCTATTTCCCCTTTAAAAAGGTAAAATTACGCACTGTTAGCATAAAAAACAACGTTAGCACGTATAGAAACGATGTTTTTGGGTTACCCTCAAACACACCTCACCAGGTAGACACGTAATAACGCCACATCTGAAGCTGGAAAAGAAACGCGTTAGTAACGAAAACAGGAGAAACTATAATCACAAACTTTTTAATGAGCACCAGTGTTCAGGTGAGGGTGATCGCGAGAAGACTCAGCACACCTGTACCTGAGTTTCTAACGTTACACACACAAACACAACACTAACAGGTTAAAATCGCCTGAGATCTGCCTGGAAAACTTGTGTTTTGTTTGTTTTAAAGTCACACAAATGCATTTAAATAACAACGTGATCCGTCTCACCTTGTTCCTGTCCGGGTTGTGCGCGGAGTGCGGTGCGGGTTTGTTTGTTTGGTGCCTTTAAAAACAGTTTAACCCGCTTCACATGCGACAAAAAGGGCGTGAAGACACAGCGAGCAGAAAGGTGGCTCGCTGCCCCCCAGTGGCCACAAAAGGGAACTACACCGACGAACGTCAGTCGGTAAAATCGGGATAAAAACATTTCCGGTGTTACACCGAGTTTCTGCTCGCTCCCGGAGAGCTAAATGCAGGTTTAGCAAAAACTGGAAAACGATTTTAATGTCAAAGTTACGTTTAAAAGCCCACCTGTCACCTCTAAATGCATTAAATAACAAAAACTAAATCCACTAAGGATAAAATAAATAATTTATCTGATAAATACTCCGTGGTGGTCATAGTTAAAGACAACAACTTAATATTCTACACAGTATTTCAAATATTTCTTGTGTGTTTAAAATATTAACGACGTATTTCTACTTTATCTTTGAATTTCCCACGGCCCCTGAAAGCACCACCGCCGTTCTGGAAACGTCACCCGGAACCAGGAAGTGACCTGCTTGTTGTGAGTTGTCGCGGATGCTCTGCGGTCTCTGGTTCCGTCTTCGTCCTGGCTTTAATGGCGAGCTCCGCGGGTCCGGGTCTGGCCGGGCCGGGACTCTGGTCCTCGGCGCTGGTCCTGCTGGTGCTGTCGGCCTGGATCGGGCCGGTTAGCGCCGTGTCCGAACCGGGGAAATGGGTCCTGGACGTCAGCAGTGTGAGTTTCCCTGGATGCCGTGCGGCTGTCGGAGCCTTTAGCTTTAGCATGTGTTCGGTCTCCGGTGTCAGTCTGCGGGAAAACGAAGCTAACGGAGCCGAAGTGTGTTTTTGTTGCGCTGTTTCTTGAACACATCGCACGTTGCGCCAAAAAAAAACTACGTAAACAACGTTAGCTTGTTAATCACGGAAGTGACAAATCAGCTCAGCACGTTTTTTCTCTCAAAGCCTTTAGAGTAAATTAATTGGAAAAGAAATTTAACCGCAGAAGAAGAAGTTTCTTCACGGACAGATGTGCATCATCGCGCTGCAGATGTTTCAAATCAAATCAAACTTAACTTTGCAGATGCTTACTGTTAGCTTAAAATCATTTTATCCTACAGGTCAAATCTCTGATCAATCATCATCATCAATACTGAAAAATTAAAACTATTTTATCATCAGCTGATTGACAGTCAACTAATAGGCGTCTGTTTTAATAATCAATCATTTGTGTTTCTTAATTATGTTTAATAGCGATTTAAAGATGCTGCATCAGGTTCAGGGAAGCTATAATGGAAATAATCAATATTTTTGTCATTTAATAAACAAAACTAATAGTTTTTATGAGCAGGTGATTGTGGAAACATGTGAGATCAGGTCAGACTGTCCAACATGTCGGCCTCCAGTCTGAAGAAACACAATAATTTAATAATAAACACAATAATTTAATAATAAAGACAATAATTTAATAATAAACACAATAATAAACGCATTCTGTGATAATCTGTTCTGTGTTATCAACAGAAAATCTTTATTTTTTTTAGTTTCTCTTTAGTTTTTTCATTTATTCAACATAAACTGGAACTCTTTCAGCATGTTTCACCTTTTTTTTCTTCCGTTCTCTTTTTTTTTGTTGCCTTCAAATTAAGTTTATTTAAGTAAAGTGTCGATTTCTCCTCCAGAAGGTCAAGAAGTCAATGAAAGGCAGGTTGAAGATGAGCTGAGCTGAATGAACGGCTCGGCTCGGCTCGGCTCTGATCCTGTTTGTGTTTGTTTGTTGCAGGACTCTCTGAAGAAGCAGAACCTTTTCTATTTCCCCAAGACGCTTTTCAACGGCACGTTCATCCGTCTGAAACGTGAGTTCACGTCCCGTCTGCTGTCGTATGTCAATGAACTTTGAACTGTTCGTAAATCTTCTCGTGAACTTCAGTTCGGTCTCTCTGAGTTCCAGCTCAAGTTAACATGATGAAGTTTAAACTCCTCAGAGTGTGGTGTTGATTTTTGCTGGTCCTGCCTGAAGTTTACCTGGTGTGTGTGTGTGTGTGTGTGTGTGTGTGTGTGTCGCTCAGTGATGGGGGAGTCTTGTAACTCGTCTCACGTCCAGCTGAACGTCTCCTGGTATCTGAGGAGCTCGCGCTGCTACGACGAAGTCTTCGGCCTCGACGTGAGAAACTGATTTTCTCCTCTTTCTCCTCCTCGTTATCATTTAAATTATCATTATATTAATATATTTTATGTCTTTTTAAATATTCTTCTATGTTATAAATCAGATGAATAATAAATCAATCAGGACATAAACTTACAGATTAATTGGTGATTAGAATAATTCAACCTGCACATCTCTTATGATCATTTTTGAAATATTAGTAATTACTTATTATTGATCTGAGATCTTCAGATCCACTTTATATGAGACGACAACTTCCTGTCTCTGTCTTATGTTGTTTGTTTGTTTGTTTGTTTGTTTGTTTGTCTCCAGAAATCGGTGGTAGCAACTTACTTCAGGTCGACGAAGATCGAAGCAGGAGGAGGACGAGGATATTTTATTTATCATCAGCATCCTGTCGTCACCTGCCAGCCACACATGAGCCTCAACACGGTGACACACACACACACACACACACACACACACACACACACAGTGCAAACAAACAAGTTACACAGTGAGTGTGTGTGTGTTGATGCACTGTGTTTTTAAAGTGTGTGTGTTTGTTTTGCGACAGTCTGGCATCGACTTTGAAATGAAAACTCGACTGATGGAGCCGCCGGAGCCGCCGCCGCAGGTGAGAAACACCTGAAACTTCAGCTGAGAAGTGAAACTTTGACCCTCAAACCACTTCCTGTTTGTCGTTCTGGTTTAACAGGTTTGATCAGAGATTCTGCTGATCAGATCAGCTGATCGTTTGTCAAACAAAACACTGAAGAATCTGTGTGAAAATCACTTCAGTCTGAATGTTTAAACACAAAACATGAAACATTTCCACCTTAAAAATGTCTCAATCGCTTGTTTTAAAGCCCAGATTTTATATTTGTAGTTTTCTTTTAACACTTTTAAGAATTAAATGATGTTTTTTTTTATTGCTGACTGTTTTTAAAAACTACGTTTCTTCTGTTTAAAATCTGACTGTTTGTTTTTCAGCCAACCACCGAGAAGACGTCCAGCAGGAGGAGGAGGGCGGCGGTGGAGCCTCCGAAACCGAAGGTGTGAACATCCAACAGACTCAGACTGAAAGTGAAACACACAGGAAAGAGACTAATACACACAGTAATACACACAGTAATACACACAGCAGTACACACAGTAATACACACAGTAATACACACAGCAGTACACACAGTAATACACACAGTAATACACACAGCAGTACACACAGTAATACACACAGTAATACACACAGCAGTACAC
>JAQMCX010000511.1:0-11199 GCA_029814765.1 Acanthurus leucopareius | reverse complement strand
AGGGACTAATCAGTGAAATCAGCTGGTGGAGTTTTTGGTTGGAAAGAAAACCTGCAGCCTCTTGGCCCTCCATGGCATGAGTTTGACATCCCTGCACTAGAGGATAATCTTTTAGACGGTCAGCAGGTGGTCGAAGCTGGCTGGAGATCCACACAGGGTCAGTCCTTACAAAAACAAGCTGCACCTCACAGACTTTAAGTTAGTCCTGAGCCGTGTAGTCAGCAAGCAAACAACACAGTACCCAGGTCTTAACACCCAAAGAGAGAATGACTTTTCATATGATGCCTCCTAAATTATGTGATATAAGGACATTTGCACCAAATGAAAAATATCAAATACTTCAGTTGTTTTCTTGCAGCAAAACAGACTAAAAGTTTCTGTGATCCATAATCACATGCTTAATTCAAGTTTCACTTCACACTCTATAAATGCTAGTATGAGTACCACATTTGTACCAATACAAAGTAAATGAAAAAACTGAGCTTTAGAGTTTTGGGTCCCTATGGTAACAGTATTATTGCAGTATTGGTAAAAAAAAAAATCTTGCCAGTCAAATTCTTTTAACTTTGTTTATTGTGTGTTTTATGTTTCATGGCAACTAGCATTGGGCTAAATTACTGCCATCTACGAAGCAAAAAACAAAAAGTAGCAGAAATGGACAAAATGCACAATTTTATCAAATGTGTATTATTAACCCAGTGTCAGTATTTATTTGATTGATATTATGGTAAATGTCAGTATCAGTTATCATCAACACCCCTACTCCAAGAAAACATTTGGCTCATCAACATTTGTAATGTAACACTCTTTTATAATGTGTGACCTGTAGGTCACTGAAACATTTTTTTAGTGGAGTGCTAGAGGGTGTTTGTAGTTTCAGGTTTTGTCTGGTTTGTCAAATAAAAGGCTTTGCAGCTGCATCACAGTTTTAACAGTCACAACAGACTCCATCTTAATGGTGCTTAAGAAATGACATATCGAATTTGTGGAACAAACTAATAGAAAATATGCTTTCATGTTAAGGTTTAATACAGCTACTTATTTGTATTAATTTGATTATTCTGACCTAAAAATAATGCAATTATAAACGCGTATTGCTCAGAGAAATGTACTCCTGTGTTTCCTTTTAAGTCACAGCAACATTAATGCTGAATGTGTTGAATGACCCATGGCCTACCAGACTGTTGGCAAGCCAACATTTTAAAAAAATAATTACATGTATTAATGCTAGCGAGAGACATGAATCATATGTTTGTAAATGCCATAAATTGAGGAGTTTCACTTAAAGTTTTCATACATGTGAAAAACAACAATATTGGACAAATGAACAAAGAACAAATGTTTGTTCTTTATTATTTTTTGATGATTACAATGAGATGATATGCAAGTTTGCTGTATAATGATCAGTTGGCTTTAATTATTATGATAGCTATTTGATTGGGATTTCAACCAATTGTTTGTGAGGAAATACTCAAAATCATAGTCTAACAGTAAATCTTAGTCCTTTAGAAGATGAGGTTGGATTTAGTATTGGATAGGATATCTCATAGTCTCATGTTGAGATGCAGAACAGTTCTCTGCTGACATATGCCTGAAAACCTTTGAAATGAAACAGCGTTGTTCCTACTTTTGCATCTCCAGAACTCCAGTGTAAGTTTCAAGAGATCCTTTCTGAGCTTTAAAACCATGTTCTTCAAAAACTTAGACAATATAAAAGCATTAGGGAACAGGTTTGCAAGCATAATTCATGGGTTTAAATATATTTCACATGTGACAATTTGACATCTCTAGTTGCATATGCACTTCTTTGTATTTCCAGCAGCTTGCATACTTGTTTTTAGCGTTGAAGAATTTTGTAGCGCTGAATTAGTAGTACTAGAGTCGTTGCACTGGGTGTCACATCATTCACTGGAGTCTTATTTGAGCAGCATGCTATGTATAGGACAAATGTGAGAAGCACAGAGCAGTCTTTTGTAAAGCGTGTCCTGCAGAAATCATCTCTGTACTGTTTGATGAAGCTGAACCCTAAAACTTTTGAATTTAGAACTGGATTTTGAGGACTTAATCCAAACTGAATTACCATCCTCAAGTAACATTTCTGCATTTTTTTATATTTATAAATGCATATAGTAGCAATTATGTTTATGCCCTACAAATGTGAATATTTGACATGCTGGAGACAACACTAGCTGTCACAATATGAAAAATAGCAAAAAATACACAAATGAGGTTTCTGCAGGACTCGAATGCATCATGGCTGAATGTTTTATAGTCTCTGTGATACTGTACAGTAATTTTTGGTGTTCTAAGTCTTCTGTACTTTTCCTCTGTCCAACTGTTATAAAAGCTGCCATGAGGAGACTTCAGACTAATTGAGTGGAATTTTGAGCTGAATTTGCCTTGTGTTGAATCCAATGTGAAGTTGGATTTCAGCTACTGAGCAGAAATAAGATGTTTCATAATACTCCACTGCTCCATTCAATTTATAAGTCAGAAAAAGAAGGAATGTGCTTGAAATAACTGGTGATTTGTGAAATGATTTGGAAAAACTAAAGGATCTTGTCCAGTTGCCTTGTTTTTTTTGTTTCTTTTTGACTCTTCAAGATAATCATGACCTGGATGAATGAGAATCTACATAGACAAAAACTAAAGGAACATTTTTGTGGATAAAAATGTTGGATACTGTATGTTTTTACTGGTGAAATTAAACATTGACTCACTTTTTAAACTCTGTGTAGCTTTTGAATGTGATGAGAAAAATCATAACATGTCCTACTTTAGAAAGGAAAACAAATATTCATGTATTTTTGCCTTAGTGTCTTTTTAAAAATTTAGTTGTCAAAAAATATTTGTTACAGAGCAAAATAAATATTGCAGCAAATCACAAGATGCATGATTAGATTACTTTACAGGACATCTCAACTTAGGACAATAACAAGAGGTAAAAAAATAACAGCAATGCAGCAACGTGTTTTTTGTTCTTCATTTTTTTAAGGTTATACTCTTTGTTTCAATCACTAGCCTCCTGTTTTAGTTATGATTTAGAAAAGTTAGAGTATAGCAACCATGTGAATACTAAAAACTTTTGTGTGTGTGTGCGTGCGTGCGTGCGTGCGTGCGTGCATTTGCATGTGTGTGCATGTGCACGTGTGTGTGTGTGCGTTTTAAAACTGTTTTTGTCTCTGGGTCTGCTTGATGATAAGTGTCTGTGTCAATGGCAGGGGCACTGTTCTCCCTGTTATGAGGGATGATGAGCGCTTTTGTCATGGAAAACAGATGCCTTTTTTGTCTGACAAGGGTGAACCTAAACAGTAAATTTGGAGGATGACATTCCAAATACCAAAACTATCAGCTTAAACACAATTATAAAGCTAAATAAGGTTGAAGGGAACTACAAGTTTAATGATAGATGGTGCATTTGCTATAAAGTTATTCCTTCTTATCTTTATTTAGTGCTGAAAACTTATTAAAGGTTGAATTCTGCTGTTTATAATATCTGACAGTGCACAACTATTGAGAAAGAGGAGTTGGGGATCTTTCTTCTATTTTTCAACACTTGTCTCCATTAGTTGGCAAGCAGTTGTCATAAATGAAGAGTAAAGATATAGCGACTGTTGGTCAGATTATTACTGTGGTTGAATGAGGGGGCTTTTAGAATCAGTAAAGAACATATGGTATACTTGCATATACTGACAACACTGATATGCTAATGTTTTACTAGCAGTATGTTAATATTTATGCTTGTTTAGTGACAAAAAATACAGTGTGATTTAATAATTAAAGCTCAAGCTGTTGTACTTCTCCACCGATCCTTTGTACTTATATTAAAAATCTATTTTTTTTATTTGTTATAATCATTAAGTTGATAATACATGTACATTACTTTCTGATAGTAGTGGCATAAGAAAACTGCAACAACATTTTTATTGTACAACTATGTAAAACAATAATAAAACAAAGTCAAGTATTTTGTGCAGATCACGTCAGTGTCAGAACTCAGCTCATGAAGTTTGAGCAGTTAACAAACACTCCTGTGGATTGACTTGTCAGTTTTTTAAATTTTAATATTGATAACATTTATGTCTTTTGCAAGGTAAGAAGCAGTTGACATTCTTTCATTTTTATACTATAAAAATTGTTATACTATAGTATACTATACTGTTCTTTCTTTAAAATACTGCCAGGAAATTTTTGATCATAATAAAAGGTGAAGACATGTTTGGATTAGATTTTGGATCATGGTTGTGTTTTGGGTCTGACCACTTATGGGACCAAATCGAACAGGATGTGTAGCAAGATTTTACATAAATACTTACCTGGGACCTCATTAATAAAACTGGCTTGCAGTCAATTTGGATCTCATTTGTGACTTGTGCTAAAAACCAAATAAACAATTAGTTATTAAAACCATCATTTGATGGAAGAATAAGGTTGGACCATTTGTTTTTTATATCAACCACAGTTCTGTCTTCCTGTCCCAGCTTGCAACAAAAGACCCAAGATGCTTGTGTTGCTGTTGTTGCCTGGCATCAACCTCTTCTACCACTGCTGTGATCCTGTCCTTTGAAAAGTTTACTCTTACTTTTATTTTGTTGTGGAGAAAAGCAGGCTAATGCCACAGGTTGAAGAAGACTAACATCTATTTTAAGTTTAAGTATCAAAATAAAGTGTGATTTAACCTAATCTGAATGATATAATTAATAGTAGCCTACTTATATTTCAGATAAGAAAACAATGTTAGTGTTGACAGAAAACCTGATTTTGTTTGGGGATCAAAAAACTCCATGTTATGCAACACAGTGTCAAATGAAGTGTGAAGTTGGGCATTTGTTGTTTTTTTTTAAAAAAAGCAGTCAAGGTCAAAAGCTAAGTAACCAGGCCTGGGCGAGGAGCCAGAGGGGCAGTGGCTGAAATGACTAAGAGGAGTTTGGCAGTTGAGAGGAGCTGAGGTTTTTAACACAAGACTGGAGAGAGTTGACACTGGGCAGCGTGGTGGCTTTTGAACTGGAGCTTGTAAACACAAACTGACACTGGAGGTAGATAAAGAGACACACAGGTAAACTAAGGTGTTAAGATCAAAAGCACACTAGTAACAAACATTAATCTACAGAATTTCAGGAAGTAATCGTACCACACACAAGTCAGAGAGGAAACAATCTGGCAACCAGTGGAGAGACGACCGGAGTTTTATGCTTGAGCTTGATGAAGCTTGATAAAGCTTGATGAAGATGGTTCGCAGTTTTGCTACCTCATGAGCTTCAGCCATCAGAAAGCCACGCCCAGCCTCTGTCAAACAAACACAGAAGGAAAAAAAACCCAGACACTCCACATTAAAACACACACCAAACTCCATAACCACCACATGGCTATTCCTGACTAAACCCTCATTTATGCTGGAATTATGACAGGGGAAATCGCAAGGCAGTTGCAGTCAATTAAGTTAAAGTGCTTAATTTCCACCTAAATATGGCAAGGAACACATCAGAATTTTTATGGCTCCATTGATCAATCAGATATGTAGACCAGCTTTCCTGGTTGTCATTTGATTTTTTTTTTTCTGTACTGTGTGTGTGAATCACTTCAGGTATGTCCACTATGTGACAAGTCATTGTTTCTTAAGGTATGTTCAGATGGTAAGATAGTCTTTTTTCTGTGTGTAGGCACAGGAACATGAACTATTCCTGTCTCCCCCTGGTTATAAAGATTAAAAAACACACTTTTTGTTGCCTCTCTCTCTCTCTCTCTCTCTCTCTCTCTCTCTCCCCCTCCCTCCTTCTCATTATCTGTCTCTCCTTCTCATTTTCTCTCTCTTTTACCCACACAAATCCTTATGCATTTTTTAAACATGCATTATGATGTCCTTGGGTAATAGAGAACTGTTTACTTGACTACACAGAAAGAGGTTTGTGTGTGTGTGTGTGAGTGTGCTCGTGTTCATAACTCATCTTCGGACTCACTGTTATTCAAAACACTCAAAGTTTATTTGTAGGTAAATTTATTTATTTCTATAATATTTTATATTGCACTTAGCACTTTATCCTCTCAAGCATTGTAATCTGTTTCTCTACTAACTGTAATTGTCCCTGTGTTATTGCACATAGAACGAAATGGCCACTTGGTTTGACTTGTACAAACATTTGTCAATTATTATGCCTCTTCTTCTATTACTGTAGTATGTGTTTTGTACTGTGCTCTACTTTCTCTTTTATTAAGGTGTTTTTCTGTTTCTGTTATGTAACATCAACCTGCCGAGGGACTAGAGACAAAAAATAACCTATGGTTACAGTTCGGCATATTTACATGTAAATGTCCATTGATGTGCACTGTTCCTTCTTAAATAAATACATTTAAAAATAATAATAATGATTTGCCTTTAGCCTGTATGACCTGCAGTGTTTAAAATGCCAAAATTAAAATTATAAGAAAATGTAAAAATCTGTCACATCTTGTCATGACCTGGGTCAGGCGGTCACAACAAAAAGGAAGAAAACACCATGAGAAACATTTAAATAATTCTTTATTAAATCAAATTCAACCAAATTAGACCAAATTAAATAGCCAAATTAAATATTTACAGAATGGGATGTGATAACCAGTAAAGTCTGTTGTGTGTCATGTGCATGAGTGAAAGAGGTGTATGTGTGTGATAGTGTTGTAAGGTGCAAACACAACAAAAGGCAAACTCAAGACAACATGAACAAACCAAACCAAACCAAACGGGGGTGTGCCTGTGGAGACAACCAGAGGAGAGAGAGACAGAGTTAGAGCAACTGCAGGATTTAAGTAACTTCAGCACACTGGGCCCAGGTGTGCTGATTTACTCCAGTCAAGCCACTGCAAGTGAGAGGTACAGGTTAGGGACACACCACTAGGATGACAACAGCAGCAAAGACACTCCCTGATGATCTCACAAGGGCATCACAACAAACTGTGACAGCCTTTTTTTTCCTGATATTTTAAAAACCAAGCAATCAGTAAATTGAGTGTCATGTTGCACAAAGTACTTGAGAAATAATTTGTGGTTACATATAGAGGAGCTAATTAACACAAAGAAACACATTTTAATTGTGAAACTGCAATTATAAAGGCTAAGTAATAAGTTTTGAGCACATGCGTTGGGTGGTAAGTGCTCATGGTTCATGTATGTACAATGAGGTTAGGGGGAAATGAAAAAGAGACTGGAGAGTCAATATTGTGAAACAGGAGCATCGAATGGGCCTTCACACTCCGCAGGGGAGGGCCACAGTTATCACAGACAACACAGAGTAGTTATGCGCTATGTTGCGCACAAAGAGTGTTTGGACATTACAAAACTCACAAGATGAAAACTTTTCATCACAAAGGTCTTGGAAGTGGACTACCCAAAATTCAAGTTGACGTGATAAACTCTGTAGGTGGAGTTTGTTAAAGTATACAGAAATTGTGAGCAAAATGCAACTAATTTGAAAATGGCCAACTTCCTATTGGTTTTAGGTCACTTGACTTGACACACGAGCCTAACAAATTCATACATGTAGGTGAGACACACTGTTAGGGGAGCACTATTTAGCAATTAAGCAGACACCCAATACATATGTATGGGCCCTTGGTTAAGCTAACGACGTCCAATGTGTTGAGAATGAGAAAGAGAGAGAGAGTTGCATCAACTCCATTCACTTCGTCAGGCCAATTTTTTTTTATAGCAATGGTGGATCACGGGTGGCTCCAAAAGTTCCAAACAACTTAGGCGAGCACACTTGTTGCCGATGGAAGTGCTTTTTCATGGGCTTCTTACTGAGGTAAGAACTACAAAATCAGATAAACATTTGATGCCTGTCCTAGTATTACACTTAAACCAATGTGAATAATAGTTTTTTTGGAGCATTTTGGAGTTAACTGGTCTGCTTTCTAAGTCAATAACTTAAATTTAAGCAGTGATAACCATAACTTTATTATTATCACTTTTTCATCAACATAGTCATAGGTTTTAGAGCCTTTTAGCATAATTGTACTTGCCAGTTTTATGGAGGGAATTAAGTACACTAGCTAGTGCGAACAACTGATGTTAATTTTGTTTTTAAAACAGCTAATTTTGTAGTCAGTAACTGTAAAAATACTACTTTGCTAACTTGTATTTTTATCACATTGAGGTGGACTAAGCAATATAGGCAATTCAGGCAGTTTTAGTATTATTTAAGTTTAGAAATTTTGTAGATTTAGCTGATGTTACAATAATGATAACATTAACAATAAATCTGAGTTTGGTTTTAGGTTATGTTAGAAAAATTGTTGTATTCCCATGCATTTTAAATTAAAAATAAATCAAAATGAAAATGTGTTTATGAGTATAAAAATGTACCTAGCCAGAAATACATTTCTGAAATAAAGAAATACAGAAATACATTTCTGGCTAACCACTGTACTTTTGAGGTTTGCATAAACTTGTTGGTAAAATGTGGACTTCCAGTTGTCATGCGCCATGATGTTGCTGGTAATCACAGTGATGTATCTGTATCTGTAATATGTAAGAATTTATATTTTGCATTTATTATAATTATTATTTTGCAATGATCGATGGAATAGTCCTGGATTTGAATAACAAAGCCTTTACAGCTTTATAGATTTCTACACATGGCTCAACAGGATAGCTGCACACAGTTATTTTCGAGTTGTTTGTTTTTTTGCAACTTATTTCTTTCAACTAGGCAAAAATTGTCTTTAACAATTTGACATGAACATAGTGCAAAATATGTTTATGCACTCTGTAATCTCTTTTGATGGTCAAATTACTCCTGCTCACTTTGCCTAACCACTTCTTCCTTTCCTCACTGTCTGCAGTGGAGCTGTACATTCTCATCCTCCTCTCGAATTACTGATACATCTCTGTGCAGTACATCCAACCATGGTGTAAGAGGCTGGTGACAAGGATGAAAGCGCAAGGAGCATAGTCTAAGACATTTATCTGATTAGCTATTTTAGCATTAACCAGTCCATTGCCTATTTGTCTACAGGTTTAGAATATATGAACTGCTGAATGTCCATGCCTCAAATACAAAAAAAAAAAAAAACTTATGCTAAGGCTGCACAACTAACCATACACTAATCTTTATCATTATATTGGCTGCCAAAATTAACAGACAATTGTTAAGAGGAAAAAAAGTAAATCACTGTGAAGAAAGGTTCTCATGAGCATTAAATTGTAGTTATATCCTCTATCTACCTCCTAATTTTTTGCCACTGTTATGGCATAAGCCTCTGTGTGCAATAATACCTTTGAACTGTGTAGTCCATTAACTCACAACTTTGGGTGAACTGAATTGCATGTATTTGTCCTTTAAGAAATTTCATCTGTACAGTCATCGGTAGCAAACAACAAGTAACAGAGAACATTATCACAAGACAAACTACACATCACATTTACATGAGACAAGGTACAAGATACAATAAACCATATATGATTGTAGTGGAACTAGTGGTGAAATGTGTGTGTAGGTGAATACTGATCAGAGTCCAGCATTTATAATACTCTAGTCCTGTAAACTTATAAACTCTTTGGTTTAGACTGCTACTTTACTAGTCAGTGGTGCATCTGAAAACTAGATCAACGTTTGTGTGTTTTGGGGGGGGACATACACAGACAAACACACGCACACACACAGACGCACACACACACACATATATAATATACGTGTATAACAACCCTTATGTGAGGACATGAAACAGTCAATAGCTAACAACAGTGACTAGGTAGCGCCAACCCACTATTTATTGCTCTAATCTTACCATTTCAGATGATTGTTATCATAATATTATATTTTGTTGTGTTTTAGAAAACTTACCTGTCAATTTATAGCCTTTTATAATATATTTTAAAAATCATACTGAAAACTGGCATAGTTTGCACTGCTTTAATAGAATCAATGGATTAAAATGACCCACTTGGAACTATTTGAAGCTCCATGAACCACGTGACACACCTTGTGACTGTTGCATTTTTGACCCTCTTTTGGTGCAACTTTTTCTCTCAATGGTGCTGGCTAAACTTAGGGCATGGATTATTAAATTTAGGGCACGTATTATTAAACAAAGGCACAGATTAGTTAAACTGAGGGAACAGTTTGTGAAATTTAGGGAATGGTTTGGTTAATCCTAGGTCATAATTTGCCAAATTTAGGGAATTAATTTTTGTAAACTGAGGGAATGTTTTTTTTAAACTTGGTGAACAATTTGTTAAACTGAGATGACAGATTGATTTGCACAAATCCATACTAATCTGATTTATTTTGAGGTTGATTTAATCAACCTGCTAGGAGAAGTAGATAAAAGTGACATGTTGTTGTGTTCAGGCTGGAACTCTTAAAAATGTGAGGTTTTGTGTCTTGGAAACCGAACATTAAAGTTATAAGCTTTTCTCCCTCATGACCAGGGCTTGACATGAACTATTTATCTTATCAGCCACTGTAGCGCATTAGCAATTTCATCAACCACAGTTTTGTTGTTGGGATGTTTTCAAAATTAGGGGTCCATAATCGAATTGAAAGAGGTCCAATTACTGAAATTTCCTTCCAGATCCAAACCTCATAATGTCTTAATTTTACCCAATAGCCTGCCACTGTCTCTATAAAAATTAACACCACACATTTTCTTACAATAGCAACAGTATTAATTTTTAATTTTCAAATAGTTTACTTAAAATAATAAGTCCTAGTAGGTATCACAATCAGCTTGTGGCCTAATTAAAAAAAAAAATGAATAAAAAACAAGACCTCATCCTTTCTCCATAAATTGATTGCCTCTTTTATAAAAAGTGCAAACACAGCTTTGAGGCGTCCTTCATATCCTTCCTCACTTTCCTAGCACAATGAACCCAAATAACAAAAAATGGTTGTTGGAGATACAGTGAGATTTCATTCATAATATGATGAGAAAAGAGAATTGACCAGCAGAACTTAAAAACTTGAATGAAAAAGGAATTAGCTCACCTTTTGCCCTTCATCTAACAGCTCCTTCTTATTCCATTGCTTTCACAGATAGTATAAAAGTACTCCCAGACATATTAAAATTGATCCACTGTCAACAAATGCTGAAAATGGCCGTTGTTTTGTTTCAAAATATGTTTTGATGATTGGTAATGGTATACAAACCCTGGCAAAAATTATGGAATCACCAGTCTTGGAGGATGTTCATTCAGTTGTTGAATTTTGTAGAAAAAAGGCAGAT
>JAQMCX010000510.1:0-11219 GCA_029814765.1 Acanthurus leucopareius | reverse complement strand
GTCAGTGTAGTGCCACGGTGGAGAAAAAGGGTGTGTGTGTGTGTGTGTGTGTGTGTGTGTGTGTGTGTGTGTGTGCAGGTCGAAGCTTCTCCCTGTAGGTGTGTGGACTTTAAGAGGAGCTAATGTGCAAGAAGCCACAGATCAGCGCAGAGAGCCGTCGAACAGCACAACAACACATCAGGACTGACCTTTTACTCGATTACCTGCCTCGCTTACGGACCGCCGAGTCTCAGGGAAACAAACAAACAGGCTGAGGAGAGTCGGAGGTCAGAGGTCAGAAAGTTGCTCTGCACCTGCTAAGTAATCCTGAACTGAAGCGGAGAGACGAGGAGCAGACGGAGAGGTTCGCTTTATTATCTTTAAAGGCCAATAAATATTAATCGCAGGTGTGTTTTTATTGGCTCGGAGCGCCGGACTCATGATGGATTCACAGCCTCCGTGAATATAAATCTGAGCTTTATCATCACACCTGACTCCTCCAATAACTCACTCTGTGCTGGTGTTTATTATCAGCAGGGGGGATGTAACTGAGTACATTTACTCGAGTACTGAAGGCCCAGTCATGTGCACAGTTGAGAAACTTGTTCTTCACTTGAGGATTTTCTTTCTTTGCAGCTTTTTACATCAACTTTTGCACATCTGAGAGGGAAATGTTGTATTTTTTACTCCACTACATCCATCTAACAGTTTCAGTTACTGATTACTTTTCAGATCCTGTCCAGATGAAACCAGGTGTGTCCAGACGTGTTGATGTTGAATGTTTGTGATAAACTGAAGGATGAAGTTTCCTTTTTGTGCTTTAAAAAGATGTAAAAAGGAGTTGGAATGAGCTCAAGCTTCAAAATCTGCAGCAGGAAAATGCAACTGAATCCATCTGACAGGAATGCTTTTATACTTTAGGGACATTTTACTGTAAATATTTAATCAAATGCAGTACTTTTATTGTAATAGAGTATTCCCACAGTGTGGTATCGGTGCTTTTCCTTCAGGAGGATCTGAGTTCATCCTCACAGCTGCTTGTTGTCGGCATCAGCAGCCTTTCAGCAGGTTTTCCACAGTGAAGCTTCAGTCTTCAGGATCATCAGCTTGATGTTTTTCATCACTTCCTTCCATCTGCAGGCCTGTTTGTTTTCTTTCTTCGACTCTTCCTCGAGTCGTTCTGCTCTTCTCTCACTGATGTTTCTGCTTTAACAGACTCTGAGTGCTGCACAGACACGAGCTGATCACAGGAAACATCTGGATTAAAGTGCAGCTGTAACGTTCAACACGGAGATCTGGGACTTGAGATCGCTGAACATGGATCCTCACTTCAGGATCGATGCTGATACTTTTTATTCAGAGCATTTTTCAGATGTTTCTCATGACAGGTTGAGAAGGTTTACACTCTGAATCAGTGATGAGTTTCACAGAAACGTCCGTTAGCTGACCGTTAAGACCAGAAGTGACCAGAAGTTCCTCTGTGTTTTAGCTTTGAGCTGTAATTAAGCTGTGGCATCTGCAGCAGGTGGACAGCTGGGGGCGCTGTTTCACAGTTTAATCAGATTAAAATCGTATCGTGGCAGACTGAGAAGTCCACAAATATCTTATTCTGTAAAATAAGATCAGATTTAATATCATTTTGTGAAGAAACTTGTGATTCACTCTCAGACTTTTCCTCTGTTTCAGTCACATGACTCACATCCAGCCACTTCCTGGTGTCTGCTTCCTGTTCACCTGCTCACCTGCTCACCTGGTTGCTCACTTCTCTTCTCTGGGTGAGTTTTCCTGCTTCAGCTGCTTCTGGTCTCATGAAGTTTCATCTTCGTTGCTGAAACTGATCATGAATCGAATCACGTCAGACGAACTTCCACAGGAAACCTGAAGCTTCCAGGAGAAGATGCTGAAGAACCTTCAGTCTGTTCAAGAGTTTTGGTGTTTTTCATATAAGCTGAACAACTTTATTGAGTCCAAATCTAAATTAAACCAACATGCTCATCGTTTCATTTGACCACATGAGCTTCTTCAGCAGCAGATCCATCAGATTTCTGATCTGAATGACTGATTTAAGTTTCTTCCTGTGTTTCTCTGAGTGTTTACGACGCGGCGGTGGCGGCGGCGGCGCCTCAGGCTGCTCGGCTTCGTGGGCTGAAGCAGAAACAGAAAGAGCAGCTTTGTGCACTTTGACCTCTTGGTCCTGTGGCTGGAAGCCGTCGCCGGTGTTGTTCTCCAAGCTCCTGCATCCGTTCGGCTGTTTGAGTTTTTCACCTCCTTCATGTGTCACCTGGACAAATGTCACCTGACCTGACATCATGTTCAGACGCCGCCGGCAGCCACAGACGAGTCTGATGTCACAAAACGTCTCAGTGATGGAAAATCGATCGGATGTGAACGTCACATTTTGGCGTCAGAGCCCATCGGCGTCGTTCAGGGAGAAATCCATCGCAGGAGAAACTCTGAAACCAATTTCTACAGCCACTGGAGCAGGAAATGGGACAGGCTGCGAGGCAGGCGGCCGCAGGACACTTTGAAAAAGGAATTCTGGGAAACAGGAACTCACAAAGGCAGATGAGTCCTGCTGAGAAAATGAGTCCGCCGAAAAACAAAATTACACCGTTTTATCACAAAATTACCAAACCGGAGAGAAACGCTGGGTTTTATGGAGAACTTCACTCATTACGGGTAAAGTGCTCTCTCACCATCACGACTTTTATTCAAAGTTGAACACCTTTAAAGGGACAGTTCGCCTCAAAATCTGCCCTTCATGAGGATCCTCAGGCCTGATGTGAAGAGTTTAATGAGAGAACCTTTTATCTGTTGACCAATTTCACCTGCAACCTGCATGAAAACAGTCTGAGGACCATGAAAACGTTCTCACCTTGTTAGTTTGTCACCTGTTCGTCCTCGCTGATGCTTCCTCATGTGATCACGTCTTCATCATTTTACTGCAGAGCTCACAAATAAAATACTACTTTATTTAATCATTATTATGCTAATAAAGTGATTTAATTTACATGTTATTCACTGATCATTTTCTACCTGATCAAACGTCGATCAAACGTTACAGTCCATCAGAGTCGGTTTGATCATGAGGTCATCAGTTCCTGATAATGAAATAAGTTGTGGAATATTGTTATTGAAAAAAAAACAGCTGGATAATGAAGTGATAAGAACAAGGACATCTGGAGGTTCTTATCTGGATTTAATGAGATAACCAGGGCTCGATCCCGAGATAACAGGCGTGGAAAACACACGGCCGGACACACAGAGGCTGCGAGAAGACCGAAGTTTACAGGAAGATTCATGTTTATCAGTTTGAGGGAGAATTTAACTTCTGCAAAGTGACTTTCATGACTCATTTGTTGGGATTCTGGTCACTTTTCTGCTGTGATGTCTGATGACGGTTGAAGCTGCATGTTAATGAAATAAAAAGATATAAATGCATCTGCAGAGGAGAAACCTAATGTATGGAATTCAACTGAAGTCATATCTATCTGTTTATTTATGAAATATTGACATTAATACATGACGTGCATGCACTTCAGACTGAGCTGTTGCTAACACTCTCAGCTCAGCAGCTTCAGTGAAGATTTCTGCTTAAAAAAGAGTGTGAATAACATTTAGAATCAGTTTTGGATCAATGAGTTGAAGCCTGATGAGCTGAATGGAGACATTTTATGTTTCTTTTGGTTGTTTTTTTGCATTTTGAAACAACAAATCCAGAGTTTCTTCAGTTTTTTAGGAGAACGCTGCAGTTCTGTTTTGCTGTGAAGCTCCAGAAGAGTCAGCAGACTCTTCAGGTGTGAGACTCTGCAGGTAAAAACTCAGTTTTTATTTCTGTTTGAGCTCCTCTAAGTTGATTTCACAGAAACAGAAACAGCACAAGAGTCACTTCCTTAAAAACTCTCTGTAATCTCTGAAAGAGCCGATCTGTGTGTTCAGAGCTTTTTCCCTCCAGCTCAGATCATGAACTTATCAATCAGCCGTCGTGAAGTTCAACCTCACAGCTGGAGGAGACGAGGAGGTCCAGATGTTACATGCTGAGAAGAATCAGGTCAAACAGAGTGTGTGTTACTTACAGAGGTGAAGGTTTGGTCTCATTATGATTTACATACTGATGCAGAAACATCTCAGTGTGTCGATACTTAAAGAAAATGACTGTAGTTTGTCGTCTTGAACACGAGGATCTCAGTTCTTTACCAACATGTGTGACTGATGCTCCACTCGAGGCTCCTTTGGAGGAATATTAAGCACACACGTGTGAAGCTTCAGCTGATGAGGCGTCGGAGCTTCGGTCTGAGGTCTCGTGTCTTCCAGCAGCTGCTCAGCAGATCCACAGAACCACACGGCCGTTTTCTCCTCTTTAACAGCTGTAATAATATGCTTGGTGTCACCACGACAACAGCAGCTATTTGTCTCCGGACGAGCCGTGTTTACGAGCCCCCGACGCTCCCGCAAAGTGTTTTTAAATCAGTTTTTAATTGGTCTGTTTTTCGGTCTTTTACCAGTTTGGCACCTTATTATTTTTTCTCCGTCTCAGAGGGTTTTTCTGTTCAGAGCAATTTCTTCTGAATAACACAGGAGAGCTCTGCTATTAATAAGAGCCTGTCTGTGCCTCCACCTGTCTGTCTGCCTGTCTGTCTGTCTGTGTTTGAGGCTGCACGTCTGTCAGTCACAGCAAAGCCAGTTGGTTGTGATGAAGAGCATCTCCAGGAGTTTCCTCAGCATCTCCTCTGCATGGAGCGTCTGTCTCATCCACGTTTCATATCTGCAGTGTGAACAAACCCACTGACGTCCCGACGCTGCGGCTGAGAGCATCGACCAGCTGCTTCATGTTATCGAGCTGATTTACGTCTCAGCAGCAGCAGGTCTGATGTGACCCTGATAACACTTCACGCTGCAGCAGAGCTCGCTGAGGAGCCGTGTTGGTGGTGAATCAGCGTTGGTACGAAGGTTTGCAGGAACAAAAAAAGCTGCTTCCTGCACTGAATCAGTGAAACGTGGAGATTTTTCCTTCTGATGAAAGTTCAGAAGTCCAAAGTGAGTCTAAACTGTTTAGGATGTTTGACTCTGCTGCTGCTGGCTGCTGTTACACCTGAATGTTTGGTTCCTAATCCTCTTTTTTTTATTATTTCTTATTAGTTTTTACTTGTGCATTGATTTTAAATTCAAACAGATCTTATAGTGTTTGTTTGTTTGACAAACCCACAAATCTCAACATGTGTGATGCAACTGAACACATTTAGATCTAATTCAAAACTTTTTGCTCCTTTTTGCTCCTTTATTTCCAGACATTCAGTCATTTGTGTGACTGCATGTGGCTTCACAGCTGCTTTATGGACATTTAAATGGATCAGATGAGTAAAATATAGTCAGTATTTGGTTTTCCATGCGAGTGTGAAGACACTTTAATGTCACAGGAAGAATCCTGAAATAAAAGAGTCTCGTGAGGTTTTAAAACTTGTCTGATCAATCTGATTCTGTAAAATCTTTATCTATTAAAATATAAAGACCTGATATCATGAAGTGAGTTTCCTGCTGCAGCTGACGGAGTCTGACGGAGAAATCAGGAGATTAATTTCATTTGAGGCTGTCAAAGCTAAAATTAGGCTTTCATTTTGTTCATATTTGATTGTTCTTATAAATCCCAATTATTAACTTCAGAGTTTCAGTTGCAGAGTGATGGATCAAGCTAATAATCTGTTAGAAAGACAAAGTGAGTTAAGATTCAGTCTCAGTTTTCTGCAATAAGAAATCATCTAAAATCAACCAGGATGACAAACAAAACTGTTCCATTAACGCCTGAGATCACCGAGCGTCAGGATGCTGCACAGCTGCTGACAGAAAAATGTCTGAAAACACAGAGATTCTGCAAATAGCTGGTTTCCATCCAGCAGAAGCAGAGTGCGGTCCTTGAAACGCCACGCTGGCGGCCCACGGGGTGATTACACGGCGGTTTGTGTCGAGCATTCAGATGGGAGATAATCTGAGGTTTTCTCCGTCATCAACAGTCAGGCCGAGTTTCTCTCTGCAGCTCCGAGTCCGTCTGCCGTCAGGAGGGATTCACTCCGACCTCCATCAACACGGAGCCAGAAACACAACACTTCACCGCATGTTGCACCAAAATGAGACGTTTACTGTCCCATCAGAGAGGCTGCTGCATCATTTGGAGCTAAAAGCAAAAAAAAAGGTGAGAAATACAATGAAAGTTCACAGTATCTGATGTATTTAAATCCACAGATCTTCTCTCCTTCACATCAAAGCAAACACACAGATGCTGCATGTTCTTTAACTTCAGCATCTGAAGCTTCGCAGCAGAAACCAGACTCCTCACACAGCCAACAAGCTTCTGCAGCCAAAATGTTCTGAGTTTGTGCCAACGAGTGAGTTTCCCAGCTGTTGTTGCTCATCTGCCTCAAGGTTCTTCACAGAAGTTTGTGCATGAAAATCCCAACAGATCGGAGTTTCTGAACACTGAAACCAGCCGACTGCAACGTCTGATATCTGAGTCCAAATCCAGCAGATGATCTCAGACACGTCCACGTGTTTGCATGCAGGAAGTCGGCTGTTAAACATTTGCATTAAAGCTAAAAGCAAAAAGCTTTTTTCATTTTGTTTGTTTGTATTTTTGTAGAAAATGTTGCTGTTTTTATGTCTCATTGAGGATTTTTTTGCCTCTGTGAGCTTTTTCTTTTCAGGCAGAAGGAGACGGCGGTGTTGTGACGCCTCGACCACCTTGAAGATAAAAACTTTAAAACTGATAGTTTCAGTTGCAAATTTAAGATTATTGCAAAAAATATTTGAAACAAGATGTGAGGAAAACTCTCCAGCTTTGTCTGCAGTGACAAAACCAAGTCTTTCAGCAAAAAAAGAAGAAAAATGATCATATTGAGGGTCACAAAGTGTGAACTAGTTGTTTTAAATTGATTTAAATTAGCGTTCCTGTTTCTGTTCCTGCGTGTGTTTTATTATTTTTCTCTTTTGCACAAAGATCCTGACAAACACACACAGTTGTTCCTCTGTGTGTTTTAAATGTCTGGCTGGAATGAGAATCAGTAAACCTGAAACAAAGCGGCTAATAATGAGTCTCTGGGAGGTTTGTGAGGATCATGCAGTGAACCTGAAGGACCGATGTCTCTCCTGCAGGAGGAGGACGCAAACTTTCCTCCTCAGACGCTGCAGAGTTCAGATAAGCAGCTCAGAAGAGACTCGGTGAGCGTCTGCTGTAAAATATTTATAGAAATCCTCTCGCAGGAGGAGATAAATTGTCTTCCACTCACAGATTCTCATTCAGAGATTCCTGAAGTTTCATGGCCTCTTTAAACGTTCGGCCGAAGCGTCTCTTTCACGTCCCTGTTAGCCGTCATGACATCAGTCACGCCAACCTTTACATAATTGCCTGTCGTCCGTGTCAGCAGACTGTAAATGATAACTTTGAAATGGAAACGAGCGTGAAGGGAGACGGGAAGCGGCAGCTCGGCCGCCGGCTCGGCTCAGGACTCCTGTGTGTGTGATTCCAGAGGCTCCACATCAAAGCGAGGCCGTTTTCCTGCTTCACACTGTAACATCTCAACACGCAAACACTCGGCGGCTCGGCGGCTCGGCCTCAGCGTGTCCGGGTGCATAATTCCAATCATCAGGAAGAATATGAGCGTCTCTGCTCCCGAGGCGACTTTAAATAGAAATCCCAAACAGCCGTTCTGCAGATTGAATCTGTTTTTTTGAACTGGAGATAAAATCGAATCTGACATTTTTCACACATAATCAGCTTGAACATATTTGATATTTGATATTTGGTGTAAACAGACCTCGCGGTGACCTGAGCAAGATGAAAAACTAAACGCAGGAACAAAGCACCGGTGCACATTGTTGAATTTCAAAAAGCGTCGTTGTCATGCAACGCGTTGCTCTCTTGACCGCCCGTTGCCAAGGGGACGGGCTGCATATACAGTCCAAATCAGAGAGAAGCTTCTTTTCATCTCCACTCTCACAATCTATAGGAACCTCGATCTGTTTGATGAGACGTTTCCATCTCTTCACATCTTCTCTCGTGCATTTTGAAGCGTCTCCGCCCCTGCAGGCTCCTCGCCGCTCTGCCACAAACCACAGAGGCTCCTGTGCAGCACGACTTTATGCATCTGATGCATTATTCACCTGGAGATGAGACGCCGCTCACCTGTGTACGCCACGCCGCCACGCCGCCAGGCTCCGGATCCAAGTCCCATCCTGCAGCCTGATGCTGATGGAGCTCATCAGATGGACGTCTGAGTGGCGTCTTCACCTCTGAAGGATTCTTCTCCTCCTGAGTTTGTGTGAGAAACTTCAGAGCAGAGAAGCTGCAGCCTGAAGAAATGTGTGTTTTTCTGTTATTTTTTACTCCACATGGAGAAAACAGAGCACGTTAGAGCTCATCAGTCATGAACACACCGTAGGACTGCAGCTACAACTGAGGACAGCGAGGTCACGTCCTTGGTGTGTGTGTGTGTGTGTGTGTGTGTGTGTGTGTGTGTGTGAGACTCTTATAAACCTGAGAGGACGCAGTGTGACGGCCAGAGTCTCTGCAGGAATCCAGATGTCTTGTAAACAACGTAAAGTGACTCAGTTGGAAACCTGAGAAACCCTGAATGCATCATCAGAAGATACAAACCTGCACACACAACAACAACAGAGACGTCACACACACACCACACACTTCACACACTTCACACACTTCAAACACTCTGCACAGGTCTATGGAGAATCTTTGTGAAGAGTTCGGCATCATGACAACGTTGTTTTTCTGGAGCCAGAAGTGACCATATATGGAGAAGAGGGTGGAGCTTTGATACACTTTGCCACCAATGACAGTGATCAGAGAGCTGCAGGCTGCTGTCGCTCATAGAGGCCACGCCCCCTAATTAATTATGCAGAACTTTAAACTCTAACGTAGTTTAATTCAGTGAGTTACATAAAAATTCACACTGTACAGTTTTCATTAAAGAAAAGTTATAGTTATGGAGACTAAAACCATGTGTTGTTCCAGACTTTGAATGTTTGTTTATTTGAACGTAAGGACTAACTTTAGGAAGCAGCCCCCAGTGGCCGCTTGAGGAACTGCAGCTCTTTGCTTCATGTTCAGTTCTGCAGGTTTGCTGTTTGATTTCAATCAGTGATGAGCAGGATGGTAAAAAATCTATACTCATGTAAAAAATACATTTACTCACATTAAAAATGACTCAAGCAAAAAGAGAATATCACTATTTCATTAACTCACTGGAGCGAAACATAACCGACCATCAGCTGGAAAACTGCTGATCCAGTTTAAAAAGGTTCAGTTACAGATTTCATGACGGAGGATGAAGCTGAATTTATTTCCTCTTTCTCTCCTCGCTGTTGTCTTACTTTGGTGTCTCCTTTTCATCCAAAAATCTCTCTGCTGATTAAATAAATGAGAGAAAAGCTCTTTGGTTCCCAGCCCAGCATTCAGCAGCTCTGCCTCGGCAACTCGCAGGTTATTTTCAGTGTGGGTCTTTTTTAAGGGGCTGGATTTGTGTCATACAGGCACAGTCTGCGGCGCTGTGGACTTTTCTGTTCTCTGCACTATAAATGGTTTGTCTTCTGTCCCGTAACGTCTCCAGCTGGAGCCCTCGCAGCTCCGTAGCGTCAGTGTGGCCCTGCTTCCTGTCCAAACCTCGCCGGGACGCCAGGACGCCGAGACGCTGCTGTCAAAACAAAGTCCTGCAGGGAGTTTGGATTCATGTTCTCGGTGATTCAGAAAACCAGCTTTGGCTCTGCCACAATGTGCAGCGTCTGGCAGCAGCCTGCAGCTGTGTGTGTGTGTGTGTGTGTGTGTGTGTGCGTGTTAATGGACACTACAGCTGCTGCTTACCAACGATGCTGCACACACTCCTCACTTATCTTATAATAGGATTTTTTTTTTTTTGCAGACTGCTGGAGGAAATTTTGGAGCTGCATCTTTGAGTTTTTAAACGTTATTCCCTTTAATTTTTCAATTATGCAGAAAGGCTGCAGGCTGGGGGGGCGGGGGGGGGTGTTTGTGTTCATCGGTGGCCACTTAGCTGTGTGTCAGCTTTATTAGACGGGGGGGTGGGAAGCAGAGACAGACAGGAAATTACACGAGACGACTGAAAACCGAAGGTCAGGATCAGGATTCTGAGGTGTGACAGTAAAGATGGAGGCACAGCTGCTTTTTGAGCCGCAGAGAAACAACCAGGCTTGGGTTCAGTTTATGGTTTCAGTGTTAAATGTGGACTCGTTTCACACACTCGAGCTTTTCTGTCACCATTTGTACATTCAGGTTAAATGTGAGTGTGTTTTTATAGACATGAGTGAGTCTGAACGCAGCTTAAACCTGCAGTTACAGTCACATGACCTCCTGATCAGAAACTGGTTAGTGTGACTCTTATATTTAACTGTGTGAATTAACTTTAATAACTGCAACATGAAACAAGATCAGCTCAAGATCTTGTTGTTTAAACACCAACAACAAGAAAACTGAGAATCACAAAAACTACATTTTGAATGTGATGTGACAGTTTCATGAATCTGAGCCACTGAAGCTTCAAACATGGAAAGTGTGTCTTCTCTTTCCACCCCTGTGCAGAAATGAAGTCAAAACATTGAAGCAGGTGCTTCCATCTTGCTCTTTTAAAACCTGTGGAGTCGATGGAGCTGCAGTATTCAAGTCCCGCCCATTCAACCACCTGACTCGGTCACAGGTAACAGCTACCTGTCGGTCATAATGTGATTGATCTTTTTTAAGCATCTAACAAATCAATTAAAACCAAACTTTTGAACAAACAGCAGCATCTTAAAAACTACAAAACATCTTTAAATTTCCAGTTTGAGCTGAAAATGTCCGATCTGCGAACATGAAGGAGGCGGGATTTATGAACAGTACTGAAGCCAAACAGCAGGGGGCGATGGAGATCCTTTAGCTTCACTTTAAGAGGCTGTTGTTAAGTTTTTTTTACAGTCGATGACTTGGACGTCAGATCCCTTCATGAAGGAGCAGAGAGGACTTTAAAGAGTGACGTTAGCCGTGATGAGTGCTAATAAACCTGAGAAGAAACCACAGAAGAAGAAAACAACCATCTATTTTAATCGAGGGGCAAACTCTCCACTTCCGCATTGAAGCCAACCAGGAAGTAAAAAAACTTGCAATTTCTCGACTGACCACTTGAGGCTCCAAAAGGGAGCAAATTCCCATTGGAGCCCATGTTAAAATGACCAACTTTAGAGCA
>JAQMCX010000509.1:0-11220 GCA_029814765.1 Acanthurus leucopareius | reverse complement strand
CGATGGCATTTTCTGCATTACGCTCCTGCAGGACACAGCGGAACAGAGAGGTTTGATAAGAAGGGATGCACATTGCACACACACACACAAAAAAGGAAATGCATAACATTCAGAAGGCAGCAACTGTTATTGGTCATTAAAACACATTTCTTGTTTACATGTGTTTTACGTTAACACATTAGACCCAATTAGGTAACCTCCTTTACTGTGAGAGACGTCCTAAAAACAACAGACGTTAAGCAGCAACTTCAGCGTTTATCTGCTGACAAAGAAGCATCAAAACAAACACCAGCAGAGGACTTTTCTCTGAAACATTGGTCAAAGACGTGCTGTGGCTTGAAGATACTGACAAATGCACTGAAATGTGTCATTTCCTTTACAACCAGCACACAAAAGATGTGCATTTAGTACAGATTCAAGAACTTGTATCATCCAAGTGGAAAACAAAACTTAACGGCACTGTAGATCCGGTCAATTCAACAATGGAAACAAATACATTAAGAGTCGTGTGTGGAGGTATTTCGGGTTTGAGGCTGATCATTGAGGTGAAAGTAATGAATAAGAAAAAACATTACTATTAAATATTAAAAGATTAATAAGAAGGAAACAAGTCTAAGTGCATTAAAGACAGAATCAAACATTTGTTCAGACGAATGTTCAGGTGTAAGTTAGTGAGTCACAGTTCGTTAACACACGCTGTTTACCTGCCACACTCCGACGATGGCATTGGCGATGAGGATCAGGAGGATGACGAAGGGTTCGACAAAAGCTGTGATTGTCCCCTCCCCTTCTTCGAACCAAGCCAGGGTCTGCAGGAGAAGACAAGGGTTAACATCTGTCTGCAGAGCGCCTCTGCGGTGGAAACACTATTTTTACAGCAGAGTTAAACGGAAGTATCAGTTTACACAAACACACAGTTCATAAAAACTCCACATTCTGTGCATGTGAGCGTGCATGTGCATGTGTTTGCTTGTTTCCTTACGAAGGAAATGCATGCAGCCAGCAGCAAGATTCGAACCAACAGATCTTCAAACTGCTCCAGGACCAGCTCCCACAGTGACTTTCCTGCATCGGGAGGAAGAAGCCAAGAAACACGACGAGCGACGGGGGAAAAGAAGGAAAGAAACCAAGTCAGAGTTTGATGATTTAGATGATAAAATTAAGACAGAGGAAGGAAAAAAGAAACAGCATGATGAACAGGTAGATTGCTCACCTTCTTCAGCTGGTAGTTCTGTGAGTTAGAAGGTTAAAGATGGACAGAAAGAGGGAGGATGGAGGAAAAGAAACAGTCGTCATCACTCATAAAGCCTCAATAAACAACAGCTACAATCAGTGATTATTTACTTCCCCTAAAACTTTGTGCATATGACCTTTTTCTTTGTTTTTTTAGCTGGAACAGACTGATGATGAGCTTTTAATACTTGACAATAATACAGAGCAATAATACAAATATATATGATTTTTACTAAAAACAATGTGATGGATGTAAATCAGCTTTTTTAATCACTTAAACGTTTACTAGAATTTTATTAATACAATTATAAGCATATGAGGAGCCATCAGCTTAAATACATTCCAGTGATATTAGTGCTCATATGTTTTTTTTAATTAAAATAATGGTTATTATTTTCATTAATAGCACTAGTTTCTATAGTTGTAGTCGAGTTATTTCAACTTTTATCAGCATCAGAGTGCGACATTTACCAAACAAATAATGGGAGAAATCTACTATAGACTTTTACTGCTGTGTGACTACAATTTATTTTAAATAATAAAACCCCACCCCAACACAAAAAAAAGTATCTATATTTTATATCTTCTATATTTTTACCGTTAGGTCCCCATTTCTCTCTGTTCTTTTTCAGCTGCTCACAGCTCAGACCTGTAGACTCATTGACACTGAAGAAGCCTAAAACCTCTTCCACCGTCTTCGTATGAGCATTATCCATCACTGGGGGGGGAGGAGGCAGAAGATCAGACATAAACAACAGCAAAAATACGATTCTACGATACAAATACATCACAATCAGTCTCATCAATAGTATAAGATGTTTTTATTATTTACAAAAATCCTCAGTTACAACCTAAACTACAGACAGGCACCATAGATTTAAACGCACAGTATGTCATTATGGATGTCTTGCAGTGGCAGAGGATCATGGGATATGTTTACTTCATTTTTAAACAGCCACATGTGCCAATTAAAATCTATCTGACTGACTCAGGCAGAATTTTCAAGGACGAGGTAATAATGTTTCACCCACGTTACATTTAGTCATGTTTGCTAACTTCTCTGATTTTGAACATTGTTGGGAACATTTGGGACAATGTGAGTACAAAATAAAAAGATTTAGTTGTTTTTATACTTTTTTATTTGCAAATAGCATAAATGTTTAAAGCCAAAGATGATATTTTGAGTTGAAGCTGCAAACAGGAAAGATTTTTTAGCGAATTTAACGTTTCTTAAATTAAAATATCTTCATGGTGAAAAGTTAAAGACATTTGTGAAAAGTCATCGTTCAACTCAGACGTAGTATCTCAGTCCAAAGTCCATATCAGATAAGGATGACGCTGACGAGAACTAATCTGATTTTCAGTTATGTTTACAGCCTCACTGCCGTTTACCTCAGCTGATTGGTCAAATTACGAATCAGATGATAATTCAAGTTATCACGACGTTGACATTTATGGTTCCAATAATTAATCTCATCTGAGGCACATGGTGTCTTCACTTTAAGACTATTTTCATTTCACTGCTGAGCATGAGGCTTTCCATTGGATTTGAGACGCTGATCATCTGAAGTCACAGTTTTATTTTGTTGTAATCATTGATGCTACAGGATCAAAAGCTACCTAGCTAACTTGCTAACTTCTATGGAAAATAATATGAATTCTCTGCAGCTGAAAGTGACAAAACAACAAACATTAGAAACAAGAACCATCACGAACCAACTGCACATAGCTCTCTTTTTGAATGTTTTGGTTCATGCAATGAAAATCACACTGTTACAGCATCAGTTGTCTGGGGACTTAAATGTATCGTATAGCCAAGCAACCACACAAACTGGAAACCACAGAGACAAACAGGCCCGAGAGAGATTAAATACCATCCAAAGCCTGAGAGTTGGTTCTGATGTTGCATCAAACTGGAAAATATTCATTTCTGTTTCAGTTTTTTTAAGTCGGTGCCTCTCAGAGAGGCTACCAGGTCCTGGACTTTCTCAACCTACTTCGAGCCTCCAAGATTTGACAGTATAACACTCTGTTTTCAGCAGACAAGGATCCTATATAAACAAGATTTCAGGCCACTTTCAAACAGGTGTGAGTGCACCTGTCAATTTAAAGTACATCTAAGTAGGATTTATTCATTTAAACAAAGCTTTTATATCTCCATGATCTCCATCCACAACTGTGGTCATGTGAAAGCGAGCAGCCTGGAATAACTTTTGAACTTTTAACACCATTTTAGTGCTTAACTGTGGATCATCTAAGCCGAATTTAATACAAGATTATATATTTAAATATGTGTAAAGGCCCTGGCAGGTTTTAATCTGTATTTAAAAAAAAATAAAAAATAAAAAAAAAAATATGGCGACCCCTTTTATTCTTCACGAGAGCAAAACATCATTCTCGGAATTTGGTTGTACACGGAAAATAATAATGACACTTCCGGTTGACGTTTGACGTGTAAATAGGCTACTTTTACGCTGTTCCGAGTAACGTTAGCCCGAGTCCTTAAATCCTGGGTTATATGGATGACATAACGGAAAATATTTAGAGACGTGTTGCTGACGAATGATGAGATTTGTCAGCAATATTTATATGGCTGAATAATTCATTTAATTCAACCGGTTATGTGCTGAAAAACCATATTTAAACTGAAAGATGACAAGTCGCAACAGCCTACAGCCTCAGTGCAATAAGCTAGCAGGTAGCTAACAGTGAGCTACATCAATGTGTTTCCTATGGGGATGTTGCTAGCTAGGAGGCGCTAACGTTAATCCTCCACAATGAGCAGGTTACTTACCAGGAGCGGCTGGTATGCACGTATGTCGTCTGTCCACTATCTTTTATAGATAAAATAAACGGAATATATATCACAGCACCATGCGTCTTGGACTGAATTGCTCACAGACGAAGAGAAAGAGGCGAAAAAATACTTTAGGAAAAAAAAAAATAGTTTTTACAACAGGCTATCTAGATTAGTTCAAGAGTGAGGAAAAAAAATAACATCAGAAAAAATACTTCCTTTTAGATTTCCATTTCCGAGTCGTAAAAATGTTGTTAGGTAAAAAATAAGGCTAATTTAAGGCAAATGTTTGTCTGAAAATGATTCAGGAGTATTTCATCCAGACAGTGCGGCTTTATTACTCCTTATCCTGGCTACAGGAGTGTCTGTTAGGGCCGGTAATATTCAGGCTGCAGCCTTCAGCATCCAGGAGAATCAAGCTAGATAATTACTACATGCAACTTCCGCTTTGACCTTTCAACATAAAGTCTTCGTCTTGGAAAATGTCATGTGATGTTATTGTCTACCGTGTCTAATTCATGTAAGAGATTATTTTTCAACATTTTTAAAACCTTTCTGATCCTAGATGATCAATAGGTAGCTGAAAGGTTTAACATTAGCAGGCTTTGCACTTTTATTTTAAATACATGTCGTCCCACTTCCTGTATTAGCGCGGCTAATCCCGCCTCCCTTGACGCCGCAGGTTCATAATGAACGTGATTAGTGGAATTTACCAATGTTTACACCCAACGACCTACGTGTGAACCAATGAAAACCTGAGAATCAGACTGACGCAACACTTTAACCAATCAGCGTGTGGAACCTTGTAAGATCCCGCCCAACTGTGGCTTAGAATACAGTTCTTGTCCAATCAGCGGGCAGTGCGTCTGCTGTCGCGCATCACATCGACATGCGAACCAATCAGCGTTGAGATTTGAACGTTTGGCGACACTGCTGACCAATCAAAAGGTCTCGGAGGTGGAATAACGTGTTTAAAATGCTTCGAAGTCTGCGGAACCAAACAACATTTATACGGGTAGTTTTAATTTTGCCTCCCCTACAGTCTGTACAGTAATATTACACAAAGAGAGAGACATACATCTTAAAAGAAGTCTTTTACAAATATGTTTAATAGTAGGCAATTATATGTTCCAATAACAATAACTATTTTTATATTGGAAAACTTGAACCACTAAAAGTCTAACACAGAACTTTTATGAATACTATTAATGCTTAACTAACTAAAATATTTTTTTTCTGGCTAGCATTACAGATTACATTCACCCATTCATTTAGAGTTAAAGATAAAACAGACTGTAATTTTGGGTCAGTTACAAAAACATGAAGGCAAATGTCTTTCAATAGTTTTCACACACATTTCAAACATGCCAACAGTGGACTAACCCCTCCTCACATCAAATATCAGACGACAGTGTTTTCAGAAAAACTTTTAACTAAAAGTATTAAAAATAAAAGCTATGTGTGTAAAAAGAAAACATAAAAATACGCAAAAAATTATACATAGTTGGATGTTTCGTCATTCCTTTTTCCTGAGGTTTTCTCCTTTAAATACCCCGTCATCCTGTCAAAACTCTTAGTCTTTTCTTGAAGCTTTTTCATATTTTTTTTTAAAAAAACAGAGACACATTTATGATTTCAGCTGCTAAAAATGATCTTGATTTTTCTCGTAGGCCGGCGCTCTTCTTTCCTTTTTCCCGACATGTTCTTCACAAAGGATAGTCGGACCACAGGCTGAAAAACAAAGAACACAGTCATCATTTCTATCAGGCCACTCAGGACAACTCCATGATTTCAAATAATGCAACTGATGTCGACTTTTCTCTGCAGCTTACAATAATTTTATAAGGAGGAAATTGACGCACTGGGTCATTCTGAAAAGAAATGAGTCTAATAAATCATGCTAATCCCAGGAACCTGCAGGGTGCGACCCTGGTCCTTCATTAATGCATTTGTAAGCTGCTCATTGCAGAGATTAGCCAAACAGCTTTTATGTTATTTCAGTTTAAACTTACATTAGTACAGGTTTTAAAGCTATCTCATGTGTTTCAGGACATAGTGTCTGAATGAGTTTGCATGCACTTAAAAAAGTAGTTGTCAGCTTTCTGTGATGTGATTTATAAAATAGCAGATAAAACCTGAGTCCTCTGTATGCACAAACATAAGGAAGACTTCTTTTGACACTGTGGTGCTGGAAGCCCTAAAAGTGTCTTTCCCTGCCAAGACCTGATGTTTTTGATTCATGTGTATGTTACATAGTAAGTATATAGTTGTAAGGGTTAATTCACAGTTGATATAACGTGTGTGTTTGTGTGTCTTACTCCCGGTTGTACTCTGGGTCATCGTTGCTCTTCAACAGCAGGTCTCTGATGTCCTCCGGTGGGTTCAGACCATGAAGTTTGGCTCTGTCCCATCTCTGCAGCCTGCTGATGCCTTCACAGACACAGAAAGAGAAGATGTGATGAGTGATTCAGTGATGTGGATGATTAAAACCATGTTTGGCTGCACTTCAACTTAACCTTTCTCAATTTAAGTACACACCCAAAAACATGCTACAACACTGCTGTGTGCATCAAGGTGTCAGTGGAAGAAATTCAAACAGAGAAACAGAAAAAGATGAACATAACATCCACAGTATTAATCACAGATTTCAGCAGCTTTAACATCTTACGGCCTGAAGTACAGCCTCTTTGAGTAAGTGGAGTCAGGCCAGAGTGTAACTGCAATAAGCTGAGACCACCATGGAAAACATGCTTCAGTAGTGCTTTTACTTAAATACATCACTTAAACTGCAATTAAAGATGCTTTGGGGTCAATAGAACGAGTGCTAAACACAAAATTACAGATATCATCACTGTATCAAGTTGTCATGGTGAATTATTTAGCAAATAGTTGCCTTTTAGACATCCAGCAGACAATAAGCAACTTTAGCGTTCATTTTTTTAAGGTTACACCATAAATGCAGGTCCACTGTAAAAGCTGTCAACTTTGTCTGTCTGTCCTTTGCTAACAGGCAGGGAGCTGACAGACAAACGTTTCATTGATGCTCTGGTGCTCCCCACAAAAAAATTAGGACCATCAACCTGCACAAAACTTAGAAGTACCACTGAAATTGACATGTAATGCTACACATTCAAATGTTTCCATCTTATGTTTGACTTGCCATGTGCTTTAGTAGTTAACAGACAAGAAACAAAACACTTTGCTTTTTTAAGTCGAAGGAAAAGATCACAAAGTAAAGTAGTGCTATAAGAGCGATACACTCTTGTGTGACTCGTGTTACCTGTGCAGGGTCCGAACCTCCAGTCCAAATCAAACTGTCGGAGCTTCTGCAGCTCCTCCTCTCGGACTGTTTTGGTTTCTGCATCTGCTACAAAAAAAAATAAAAAGATTAGTTTGCAGCTACTTCCTGTATTTTTGAACGTCACAATAAAGTTTCAGTAAAATCTAAAACTGGTCTTACAGTGATAACATGCATCAACATGGACAAAAGAAGCTTTTTAAGGTTAAAAAAACAAAATTTTTAAAACAACTGGCCAATAATTTGAAAGTGAACTCCACAGTTTCCTCTTTTATAAACTCTGACATATTGAATAATAAAAGATGTGAACATCTCATTTCAAAAAGTCACTTCAGACTAAACAAAAAAACAAAAGAAACAACAGAAAAACAGTTGAAACTCACGTTTCTTCGGTGGAGGAGGAGTGAGCCGCTTCTCTCGTTTGCCTCCTTTCTTCGATTTCTTCACCACCTTGAATGAATCAGTTATCAGTCCGCGCTTGGTTGTCATGGTGACTGACCTAGAACACACACATTTATACACACACAAACACACATTAATACACACACGACACACTTAACACATGATGTCACTGATTATAGAGCTGTTATAACGGTTAGTTCGGGGTTTCCCCTACGATAAAAATATTTTATTTTGAAAGGATGTGAACTTTTTTTGAAAGATGTTCATCAGAAACACGACATCTTAGGATCAGCTGATTAATTACCATTTTTAATGCTGGTTTGATGAAGGCTGTTAATGTTCAGTTATGTTTAAAACATGAAACTGAGGAGGTTTGTAGAGACGATCATGTCGTTGTTTGGTATCACTGTCTCACTGACTGTGTGTTGTGGTGTGTTTGCAGCTTAAGTGAGAGTCTCTCTGCCAAATCCTTCAATTGATCAGAGGCAGAGTGAACGACACTGCAGGTGAACCGTCTACAATCCGGTTATATAACCTCTTAATGCGTAGTGACTGCTGCGGGTCACTCCGGCAACTCAGTAATTCACATTTTAACCAAATTACTCCCCATTAAATGGAAATCTACTGGTGCCCAACACCAGTTCAACCTTTTTCAATACATTAAAAAAAGCAGTCAAATTAATTACTGCCCAGTTATTAAGTAATATTAAATTGTCCATGCAGCATTTATCCATAATCTGCTCCAAAAAAGTCAGATTATCTTCAATTTTCTGACCTATAGTTGAACGTATCTAGGCGAAGGATATTTAGTCCTGCTCGTGGATTTAACTTGTAAAATTGCCACAAGACAAGAAGAAAAAGGTTTCATGTTGTTAAGTGAAAAAACATTATTATGTTTGTCATAAAAATGATTGTTCACGTTATAACGACACACAAAGTTCTGTCTTCAAAACAAGAAACTTTTCTCATAATAAAAATATACCGTTTATGGCTTTTATAAGAACAAATATGCTGTTGTTTTAACATAAAACTCATGTTTGAACCAGGAAACGCGATTAAAAGAACTTCTTCAGTTTGATTGATAATTTAAAATAAAATATTTAAAACACATGGAGCTGCTCAGAGGGATAAATGAGTTCGATCCCCCTGAGCGTCGGTTTTAATCGATCAGCTGATCAGTTTCTCGGCCTCTCGCGCCTCGTCTTCCTCATCCAAACATGAATTTCATGTAAAAACAATCAGCTGTAAACTTAGTTACCTCATTCTAACCTCTCATGTGTTATTAATACAACAACTAAGCTTGTAATGTGAATCATTTTACGCCAAAACAAAGAGTTATCAAACATTATGAGCAATATAGTTATGTTTCACGTTATAAAAAACATTAAAATTACCAAAAATTACATTTCTAAGCACGGAAGAAATATATATTCATACAAAATCCATGGTATAAAGCAGATAAGTAACACTGACTCACAGTGTCTCACGATCATTTTGATGCGTTCACGTAACAAAATGGTAATAAGTAGCTTTTAACAACGAACAATTCAAAAAAACACATTTCTGGGTTTGAACTCTCACATCAAACTCAACATTAACATCTTCTTCAGAGACAACAACCACGAAAACAAACATTTAAATGAGATGTGGTTTCCTGCCGTGTGAAGCTTCATCGCCTCTAATGACACTTTTTACTTCTTACACAACTATTATGCAATTTATTTGACCGAAACAAAACATTAAGCAGTTATTTATTACATGCATTAACAACATATATCAATGCTTCATCAAAATTTAAAAAGGTTTTACAGTTTTTTTAATTCAAAACAGAAGCACAAACACCAGCCTGGCTACTATCGATGAGTACAGTGGCAGGAAGTTGCCGGAAAAAAATCAGCTGATTGATTATCGGCCCGATAAAAAATACGTTTATAACCGTCAGTTTGAGCAGTTTGACGTCCAACTAAAAGTTTTCGCGTATTTCTGTGACTGAACTTACCTTAGTATTTAAATAAAAAGAGGTCTGGGCCCGTCGCTTCACTTTCTCTTCATTGAATCTGCAGAAAATCCAGTCGGTCAAAACGGATGACGTTTCTTCTTCTGTGATTTTGGGTATAAGACTGGCGCCTCTGCTGCCACCTGCCGTTAGCTTTGCGCGTTACAGGTCAATAAGCTACCACAAAAACAAGCACGAAAAATCACTATTTTACAGATTAATACCACAGAAGTTGGTATTTATAGCACCTTTATCATATCTATCATTAATATTGATTCCTATAGACAATTATTTTGTGAGTTTTCACATCTCAGAAAGGATGTAGGCCTTCGACAGCTGACTGTTCAGAGAGATTAAAATTCTTTGGCTTAATACTGAAGCACACACACCTTAGATTGAATTATACAGTAAGTGATCTATCTGATGGAGGGATACGGGAGGAAGAAATACCAAGTAAAAAGGCTGCAGACCAGGTCAAAAAGATTTGTATTGATTTTGATACTTATGACTATGAGAGAGAGAGAAAGAGAGAGAGAGACTTCTTTGCCTTCCTGTCACCCCCATTATCACCATTATCTTCATCATCTTCGCCATCATCTTTAATATAAAGATTGCATCCGTCCATGTGATTGGAGCATTAGCCACAAATATGACATCAGTATCATTTTATCTGGACCCTCTGACCACTTTATGGATGGTAATGGGAATCCAAACAAATGATAAAGTGGAGTAAATTGTTTTTTTCACTCTGCGATGACCTTAGCTGTCAATGCTGGACCCAGATCTCTTGATCAGAAAGCAAATAAGTATCACAAGTGCAAACTTTTGTTTATAATACGTCATAATTGTGTTGTTCTGTTGTTGTCAGTGCTGCTGTTGTTGGTCTCCTTTTTATTATTGTTAATGTTTTGGCCTATATTTCAAATTAAATGCAAAATAATGCAAAAACAGTGTTGCTGCTCATGAAACTAGTGACTAATATAATTCTACTGATTTCTTTAAGTTGATTCATGATGATAATTGCAATATTTCTGGGATTTCTTGGACTCTGACGAACCTTTAAAAGGAAAAATGAATGCTAATCATCACTCCAACTGCTGATTTCTCTATTTGATATCCAACAGCAGACGAGGTTTCTCTCTTCCATCGCTCTTTTCAATGCTTTAATTTAACATTTTAGCTGAATTCATCCTCGTTTGTGAAGAGTCGCCCATATGAGTTCACATCAGCAAGAAGGAATCATGTAGAATAAATGTGTCTAGTTGATGACTTTAGTTGAATGGAAATGAATAAATCAATCATTAAAAAAACACATTTCTAAGATGAGCTTCAGGTTTTTGGTCACAAGTGTAAAATAAGTATTTACAGAACATGTAACTTATATAAATAAACTTTGGTAAATCCACAGAAATGATGTATGTTACGATCCCACAGAATAGCTCGTACCAGTGGGATCAAACATAATTACATGAGTCAAAAGTTGCAATTTAAAAA
>JAQMCX010000508.1:0-11220 GCA_029814765.1 Acanthurus leucopareius | reverse complement strand
TGGAATGATCAGCAGCCATGTGCAAGAAAAACTAAACATAAATAATAGAGACAAAAAATATACATCTATGTAGAAAAGATAAATATATACACAATTTGTGCAAAGTACAATGTAGTGCAGATTGAGAAGTTGACTATGAGAAGTTTACTGCTCCTAATGTATCAGTACAAAAATTTTAAATGTTTTGTTAATTGCAATCATAAATAAAATATTCTTGAAAGTTTTGTTGGAGCATTAGTGTTATATTTGCATAGTCTCAGTATTGCTTTGGTCATGAACCTGTGAATGTCTGAAGACTTAAAATGTGCAAAGACTGCAACCCATTAAGAGCACCACTGATTTTTAAGGACTAACTGACCAAGAACGTTCTGGGAAACAGTGCACTTCCCCATGTACCACAAATTTAAACATACTGTGCTGTCTGAGTCTGCAGAAGGTTCCTACTACACAGTGTTGGGATGAGATCATTGTTTTCTCCTGTTTGCCAACACAAAATCTATACATTCAGGAAAGAAGTTTTGTATTGGAATTACCATGTTTATACAAGTCCACACAGATTATTTCATTATACTTTAGTTTGTCAATATTCAAATTTCAAATTGCCAACCAGGATGGTTTTACTTATTTAGGTTTGACAAACAAAGTTTCAGCCAAATACACTAAAGAACTCAACCTGCTATTAATAAAATATGTATAAAAAATTTAGAAAATGAACTCTAACTCAACAATAGGGTCTAACACTGAACATTTTTAGTGGGGAAAAGGAAAAAAACGGATGAACCCATAAATGAAATGTGTTTGTCATATATAAAGGTCAATTTTAAAGGAATAAAAATATTTTTTGAACCATTTAGCTTTAAAGTAAAGTTTCCCTTTATGCTATCCTATTCAAGATGTTTAAAACTTTAAAAAAAAAGTTTTGCCTTTCTGGCCGGTAAATCACTTCAGAGCTGTTACCTTTTTCAAAGCGTGGCTGAGGAATGTTTTGATAAGTTGTCATTCAGGAGGAACTGGCTGGATGACATTCTGCTCATAGCTGTCTTCATGAAGCATCACACGCCCTCCCAGTCTAAAGCAGCAAGTGGCTCTGGAGTCTCAGCGAGACTGATTTGTTTGTAGAGGAGAAGACAGAAGGACACCCGACATTTGGTTCTAATCTAATAAATTATTCGGATGTTCAACCTCAAGCCAAGAGACGTTTTTTCCAGCAAACTCAGACGCTGCTCATGTAGGTGAACGTATCAGCTTCGATCGAGCAGTAAATGCAACCACAAAGTCCCTGGTCATCTTGGTCAAGCATCAGGTCGGGTAAGAGAAGCAATTTATTTCAATTTCTGTTTCAGTTCAGTTAAATCTTGTTTTTTGTTTTTTGTTTTTAATCTGCAATAACATCATTTACACTGCATGTTTAATCAGTTACAGTTCCTCCTAAAATAAGACACATTAATTATGCATTTCAGCTCCCTTATTTTAACATCTTGCATCTTGAAAACACACATATTTGTTAATATGTTAAATATCCAAGCACAGTAAGAAGTGTTGGACAGGCGGGTAGGGGTGGGGGGGTACTGAGTTTACATTTCTGAGTCTTTCTGTTTACTAAAGAGAAAGGTTAACTCTGCACTTTTACTGTTTGTGCTTCTGTTTGTGTGCTGTAATCAGTCAGACTCAAAGACGGCCCTCAGCTGTACATGAGTCATCTGGCACGAGTTCAGTTTAAATTCCTTCAGATAAGTGTTTAAGGAAGAGGAGTTTTATGTCATTTAATGATTTTTTTAATGAAAATGAATCAAAATAAAAAATGTACTCAAATCACTTTTAACCAATTAAAAATATCACATCATTTTATCTTATCAACTTATGTGTATATATACTTATTCTGAGTTTAATGCCAGAAACACGTTCCAAAAAGTTCGGACATGATCAGTAGAAGACTCGGAAAGTTATGGAATGCTCAAAAAAACTAGCTTTATGGAGGCAGGTAAACAGGAATCATGACTGGGTTTGAAAGGGACATGCTTGACAGACTCGGTCATTCAGAAACAAGGCTTGGACAAAGTTCACCACTTTCAGAAACACATGATTGTATTAAAATATTACTGTATGGGCTCAGAAACACTCAGTTACACTCTGTTTGCAAATGATTGCATTCTCTTTGTATATCTGGTTGTATATTATGAAATAATTAGTCTTTCTGTGACTGTAAATACAGTGGAAATGTCTAATGTGTTCTTGTATGGATCTTGTGGAGTAATGACAGATTAAAATTGATAATAAATTTCATAAGATATTGGTTCAGTTTATTCTAAGAGTTTCCTAATGATCCACTTTGTCTCTGTTTTCAGTCAAAGCTGACCCATGGAGGACAGAACAGATACTCCGATGGCTGTGAAGGTGGAGAAGCATTCTCAGTATGTCATCCTGACCTACTTCCAGGGAGACATCAACAGCATGGTGGATGCTCACTTCAACCGTGCTCTCAGCAAAGTCTGCAAAGCCAAGGCGCCGGCAGGAAAGACAAAGAAAATCCGTAAAACTATTAAACTGGGTAAGCACATAAAACCAGCAGTGTATGGCCTTCTTGTCTTCACACAGGACAATCAATCCCATTCATCCATTCATTTGTCCCCCGCAGAGGAAACCAGCCCCTGTCAGGGAAGTGCTGTTGACTCTTACTCCGAGCCGCAGGTTCCTCCTGCAGGAGGTCTCCTCACCTACAACCCTGCAGATGACGCTCCTGACTCGTGGCACTCGTTCACTGGCAGGACAGGAGAAGGCGCGGGGCTGCCGTCCATCGCGTACTCACTGTCCCAAGAAGGGTTGAGTGTCACTGGACAGCAATACGCCACATCCCTGCTCAACCTGCTGCATAATGACCGCAGCGAGATGGGACCCAGCATGGCCTCCAGCTCCAAACCCGAACTGCCTCCCAGCTGGACAGTGCCGCAAGGATTTAGAGAGTCCATGGACCCAGCTGTGGGCTTCGAACCCGGTAAGGCTTCAGCTGCAATAAAACATCTTTAAAAATGTCTCCCAAGGGTGTCCTTCCAATTAAATAACTGCTGCTCTCCAAAATAACCCCTGGTGGTGTCATCAGGGGTATATCGCCTTAGACTTGAAAACTTCAAATTTCTATAAGAAAAAAAATGCATGCATAACAAACTTTGTGTGAGATTCAACACAGATGCACCAAGATGCATTGTGGGAAGTGGTTTTGGATCTTGACAAATACTTGGGACTAAATATTAAGACACTGCAGCCTTTGCTACATCAGTTTTGACCATCTTCTAGCTTTGAGTCCCCTGGTTTAAAAGGGGAAACAGAATCCCTGAAGCGCAGTTTGAATTGTTGATCATTAGATGGCACCCAAACCTATAATTAGTCATGACCTCATATTACGTTGGTATGTGTTTCTATTTTTGCTAGCCTGGATCATTTACCAGAAAAACAGAAAGTAGAAAGCATGAATGTCTACAACTACAACTGTTTTTATCATCACCAGGTCATATAAACTATCATTTTAGCATTTGATATGAATCTCTTGTTACTTTGCAGGCTAGCATTATCCAGCACACTGCACATTAGTTTGGACACAAATAAAAAATAAAACATGAGAGACAAAAAAAATGCACCACCTGACCTACATGTTGGCTCGTATTCTTTGTATCTCCAGGATTTAGGTGATTGAACTGCACCAGTTTTAAAATACGCTTTGAATTAAATCAGTGCTCTAGAAAATCCACCGTAGACTCTACAGTTTGACTTCATGATTTTCTGATATTTTGGTAAATAATGAAATTTCTTTAATTCTTTTCAAGCAACTTTGTAACCAAACACAATCAAGTGTTTGCCATTACTTAAAAAACAGTAAAACACATTCCAAAATACTTTTAAGTAGTTACACTTGCCTCCTTGGTTCACTGTGGCCCAACCCCTCAGGTTGATGGGATTGGTTCCTCAGGTATGTGACATATGAAGCTGTGGCCATCTGAATATGTATTTATAAGACTATCATTGATACTTTTGGGGAACAACATATAAATGTTCAGACCTGGTGTTCATTGCTTATTTCTCATTATCTGACTTGTAACATAATAAAACACCATGTTAACATGTTAACAAAGTTAAAAACTTGACTTCTATTGAAAATCAGTTCATACCAGTTAGTTCTCTGCGTTCTTACTCTTTTTTTTTTACCATTCAGGAATTTTTGCATCTCATATTGGCAACTGATACCGTTTAGAAAAAACTATATTATTACAGCTTTAAGTATTCAGCATTGAGTACTAAGTTGTATATCCAGCAGAGCATCTCAGAAGTTAATGATATTTTGTTTCCTCTCTGTCAGGACACCGTCTGGATAAGAAGGACTTGTACTGGTACTGAAGAGAGAGCGGCCGAAGCAGCGAGAACATGAAACAGCTTTAACTTCACCACCAACCTGTGGCTCTGTTAAGCCACTTGGCTGTCTGTTCACTGCAGTGGCTGTCAGATATTTCCTCATCAAACAGGAGTGTCATCTGAGAGAGGACACGGAAGAAACAGCAGCGCTGCCTTCGCTGCCCCGCTCTTTCTCTGTATATGACCTCAGCACCTCAGTATGTACTAACTGGAACAGACTGTTTGAAAGGGATCACTCTCTGACAAACCGGTTCTTAAACTCTGTCACTCCTCTTGTAAATCTCAGAGCACTGTATGTGTTGTTGCTCCCCTTGCGGAGGAGTTGGATGAAGGGCATTTCCTGGTGCTTTTATCTGGCACCTCTCTTCGTAGGCCTACACCAGTAAATAGACCAGTATTAGGTTAAAGTTTGAACATTTTGAGTCTCTTGACTGTGTATATATTGATGTTAATAACTGCCTCCAGTTCTCTCAGACGGGTTTGATTTGCAATGACAACATTTAATACATTTGAGCAAACAAAAACATGAAGGATAGTGATTTAATGTTCATGCTTTGTTTTCTTTCTGTAATCTGAAGTTCTTCAAAAAGTTCACTCTACAATTCACTGTACAAACTATAATATCTGAGCAAACGAATAAAAAACTAAAAAATCACTCACACATTTAAGGTGACTATATTCATAATGTGAAATACTTTAAGAGTTAAAGGGTATTAAAGAATATAATAAGGTAATGAATATTAATACTGATAAAGGCTCCTGACATACAAATGTATAAAAGTGGTGGAAAGTAACTAAGTACTTTGCTCAGGTTTTACATGCATGTAGTTGAGTATTTTGGCCTCACACTTTAACTTAGTGCAACTAGCCTTTTCAATGTTTCTGTTTGTGAACACAAACATTTTTTTTAATAGTGACTTTTTATATTTTTGAAATAATTGTAATAGTTACTTTTAAATTAACATTTATCTAAAACTAACTAACTAACAGCAGAGAGTACTTGAAATTAATTTTATATTGACCTGGGTTTGCTACAACCTTAAGATTGAATTAAATTAAAATTAACTGGCCCCCTAAAATTCTGTATTAAGAATTTTTATGGTGTGTTATTGCTTTTTTTCTTTTAGAAATAATTTAAATACTTCTTTCATCACTACATATGATAAACTTTCACCTTTAGTTCCTGGTAAGGTTGAAATCCAAGGTGTTCAATATTAGATAAATAAAAGAAAGACATAATAAAATGAAAGAATGCATGAATAAATACATTAACTGAACCGATACCAAATGTTTTTTTCTGAATAAACAGACAGCTGAACACATACTGTAAATGGGTTTGCTCTTTTTGTCTCAATGGAAAAAAGACTTGATAATTAAATGAAGCATGAATCAAAGTCGTAAATTTAGAAAAAACTGCTAGGATTAAAATGAAAAGGACCATGGAAAATGTCATGGATGCACCATTTTTTTTACAAAGGCTTCTGATATACTTACAGTAGTATTTGTATCTAAAAGTACTATGTTATATGGACCTATAGACCTTCTTCTTTAATTGACATTTTTTCTGCAAAATAGTTGAATAGAGATCTGTTGCCGTGAAAAGTCTATGGAGTAAACTCATTAAAACTACATTAGAGTGTCACTCAGATTGTTAAGTCTTGAATCAACAACTTTATAAGCAGGAGGTGTGAAAACAAGCATTTTTTTTGAGGACACACACCATTTATCATCATCATCATCATCATCATCCTCATCATCATCCTCACCATCCATGTTTTCTGAGCTCTGTTTGCCAGTTGGTTCCTCTGCCTCTTCACCCGCATGAACTTTTTCATTAAGTAACCCGAGAAGAAGATGGCGCAAAAGCAGCCTAATTAAAGCTGTGGAGACTACAGTGGTTGTTCTTTGCTAAAACTCTGAAAGCCTGCTGTTATTATTGGATCATGTTCACACCTTGAGTTTAGCTCTCTCTGAACTTTACCCAAGGCTTTGTGGGTATTATTTAGACTTCTACACCTTGTTGGCCCTTTTTGAAAGGTGTTGACAAGTTAATTAAAGTTTGTTTTGACTTATTAGAAGAAATGGGTCATGGGAAGTCTAATTTAGTTGAACACTGGACATGTTAGCATTATCGTGGTGTTTTGGAAATAAAAGAACAAGGCCACAGTCATGCTAGCTGCTCCATAGGGCTGTATGTCGCACCCAAGCTGTGATCTGAGAGCTAACATAAGAATGCTAACAAGCTAATGTTTAGCAGGAATGTTTTATTGGTATGTTAGCATGCTAACATGTGCTAACTAGCCTTAAACACAAACTGCAGTTGTTGCAAATGGAAATGTTGGTATTTGATCATCAAATAAAGTGTGAGAGGAAATGTTGAGATCACAAAAGTTATTACATTTTATCACAAAGAGGACAAGGATGTCTACACAAAAAGTTGCACATCCAAGAAACACTTAAGACTGAACCAAAGTGGTGGAGAACCAACCTATATGCATTAAACTCATGCCACTAGCACTAATAAATGTACAATATTTAATATTTTCCCTTTACAATGTCTAAAATCCAGTATATCATTTTACGAGCATTTCTGTCTGGGTCAGTCAGATTAATTTCAGTCATTTGATTTTAAACCCTGAAATAAGAAAAATCCCATGATCCCACACTACTTTATCATAAAATCCATTGTTTTCAATGTTTTGACATCTGATAGCGTAAATGACATATTATGAACATTAGATGCGTACAATATTTTTTTTAAAATATGGATTTCCTTGAAAATGAAAATTTAGATGCATTATGTGAGAGTTCACTACACAGTTAGCATTTACTGAAAGAATGAAAACAGTGAAACACTGATCTTTATTTATAGGCTATCTCCGGTGATATGAGACTACTCTTAAGGTTTTTTTCCTCACATCCACTTCCACCTGTAGTAACTAAAATAATTCATCTGCAACACATGCTAAGTCGATGACTCAGACAGGCTGTGTTTGGCGTCAGATCACCGACTTGTTCTTTTGTAGTCAGTCAAAGATACAAGATGACAGTACTCACATTTGACTGCAGACATCATTCATGACCACAGATGGATGAGTTGTCGCCTCCACATGATGGATGAGGATTATTGATGACGCTGTGCTAATATTAGTTTCTTCCCATCTGGTAGTGTATTAACCATGGATGGGTTACCAAATGGACTTATTGGGCACCGCTCCAGACTCATGGACCCCCATGTGTTTGTGTGTGTGTGTGTGTGTGTGTGTGTGCTCAGGATCCAAGTATCTCGTAATCAGTCCACAGTTTTAACCAATAACAGAGCAGGGAAATACCTAAAAACATATGTTTATTGTCAAAAATAGAGGGACAAAATCATCAGTGCATATGATGCCTGTGCAGTTACCTAGACATAAGCTATCTTTTCTAAAGCAGGATTCATGCAACTTCAACTCATTTGTTCAGTTAATCATCATATCTACCACCTGTTGCGCTGTAAAGTAGCTGCAACCAAAACTGAAACACATCTGGCAATCATTTCAAGTGATTGATAAGTTCATAGCCTGAGGTGTACAGAGATGAGTTACACAGCTAACATCTCATGCACATGCACTTCAGCTCTTTGGGTGATAACACCCATCCTGTTCACCTAATTTTTAAACCTGAATTAAAAATGTTTGGATTAGGTACAACTACATGATTTACTTACAGTTTTAAAGCCTTTTATGCCTCTATCAATCAGAAATATGAGATTATATGATGTGACTGTGGATCACTTGGAAGCATGTATGTGATTATTAAAACTACGCCCCCAGTTTCAGACACATCACTGTTTATATTGTAATTTATTATTTGACAGAAGTTGAAACTTATTGAAGAAAGTATTTAACAATTTGTGGTCATTGAGATTCTATAATTAACTGTATTGGATACAGGACTTGTTGTCTCGCTGCATACCGTCTTATCAACATCATTCTGTGGCATTTTAGTGCCAACTCAGACAATCTGGATTCAGTAAAACATTTTAGTGATAAATTCTCACTCAGTCGCTGCACAATAGCTCTGTCTTTTAAGTATCCATGTGGTATTTGTCTGAAATCATTTTTCTCACATTAGTTATCACAGTTTTTTTTGTATGAATTTCTCTTTCGACTCTCTAACCTTTCCTTCTGTATCAGCTAATCTCTCTCTATTGATTTGCTGTGTGTCCACACTGCTGACTTAAGTGTCAAAAAACATCATAGAGAGCTTGTTTGGCATTTCTTCCAAGAATTGCAGGTTTCTTTTTCAGTTTCTTTTTTTTAAGAGTACTAATTGTTGAATTAGTACTCTTACTCTTATTAATTGTTGAATAAACATTTTACTATAATTTTAACATGGATGTAAATGGGTCTCTAACTTCCTTAAATTGGATGGATTGTCTCAAACTGATATTGATCAAACTAAATGCATTCTGTTGAAAATGTAGAGAAAAACATTTTAGCTGTCTTCAGAAGTCAGTTTATGGTCAAAATTAGAACAAAAATCATCCTTTTTGGTTCTGCTTTGTTTTTTTTGTAACATACCACACGATGACCTTGCATATTAACAATTCTCATTTCATGCCATGCTAATGTTTAAATATTCAACAGAGGTGACTTTTTTGTTCCTGTAGGAGTTAAAGTGAACTACAGTCTCTTTTTCTTGTCCTCCAAAATTTATGTGGGATTCTTACAAACAGATGAAACTGAGGTCACATCAGTAATATAAGAAAATTTCATTTTTACTTGGTAACATTTGGGATAACCCAGAAATTTCAAGGGCTCTGCACAAACATTACTGATATATTATAAAAAAATTAAGATGATATTTTAAGAAAGATTTGGTAAATGCATTAAACATGTGATAAAAAGCAATAAAAACACCAAACAAGAGGTTACAACAACCTTCAAACCTGTAAGAGCCTAAAACAATGGAGAAAATTAAACAAAGTAACTCAGATTTTGTGATATAAAGAGACCTACGTTTGATGACAAAATCATGAAACATTTTTAAAGATATTTACCATTTTTATTTCTTAAAACTTGTAAGTTGAAGCCTCTAATTCAGGGGTTTGCAAACTTTTCTAGCTCGAGACCCAAAAGAAAAACTGGACACAGAATAACAAAAATACATCATTTTATGCCCAAACATCTACATTTATGCATGAAATGCTGATAAAGAACACAGTAAACCAGGAATTCTTTAATACATATGAAATGTGTTTATTTTATGATTAAGTTCATCACATGAACAATCAAATGAATGAGTGTAATGTTCAAAATGTGTAAAATTAGGTAATATTTTACATGAAATTGATGTTACCCGACATGAAACTGAGACGTCTTACACAGGAATATGAAAAGCACATTTCTGATAAAGCAAACCATGAAAAAGCCTTTGGATACAAAATGTTTTCTGTTGGCTCACTGATACAGATGTAACAGTGAATAAAAAGCAGCAAAAAATACAACAAAGGGAGTAACAAAACCCTGCAAGCTCAGTGTAAAGAAGACGCCTGTAGGAGAACACTTCATTCCTCTTCGCCTTACGCTGGCTCACATGGACTCAGTGATGTAAAAAAAAAAGGCAGAATCCGGGGTGAAAGAACATGGAGCTGTGGATTTAGGGGCTTATTGTTAACAATTTAAGAGTCTGTCTGCTATATTTTTCAGATATTATGCTCTAGAAAGAAGATTGGCAGCAGGTGTGGAGGAAGAACAGGCAGACAATCTGATTTCTGCAGGAGGCAGACATGGATTCAGCCGCCACGCAGACTTGAAACTATAATCCCCTTTCGTCCCTTGTGTCAGACATAATCAGGCTGATCTGAGAAGGAAGAGGAGGAAGAGGGTGAAGAAATCAGGTCTGCCGTGATGACTGCCCATCGAGCTTGAAAGCTCAATGGACAAGCCAATGATGCTGATTGCAGAGTGGGGGAGAGGGGGGCATTATGGCTGCTGCGTGTGGTTTCCAGCTGACACCAGTGACCATAGTAATTGAGATTTACACAGATCTCTCCTGCAATGGCGGCAGCAAAGAGCAGAATTACGTCAGTCCTCTGTAATTGTTGGATCTCATATGTTGCCTTTACAGTAGCACCAATGTGTCACTCCTCAGCATGAAGTAAACACAGAGAGAGAGATCAAATGTGTGGACACGCATAAATAAAATGATGTTTGTTCCATCTGTCAGTGTCAGATAATTTTTTTTTTTAATTCACACCTTATCAGTGTTTGTGTCTTTTTCATCTCAATCCAACTTGGATGAAAACATGAACAACAGAGAAAGAAAAGAATAAAAAACTGCATATTTGATAGACCTGTTACTGATCTGACTGCATATTTCTTTAGTATTAAAAAGATCCTAAAGATGTTTTTGCACATTTAAGTCCATTCACAACAGCTTACACACACAGTACTTTACCTCCCTGTTATAATAATTTACAGAATAAATTATAGTCTATTATATTTCTATATTTTTCATTACAATGAAGTAAACATTTGTTGACACTAATCTGAAACTTGCTTGAGTAAATAACTAATCTGTTGTTGTGTAAAATGGTAAATGGACTGTATTTGCATGATGCATGTCCTTTCTTTCAACCACTAAAAGCATGTAAACATTACAAGTCGGCTTTCACTTAATTATAATGGCAGGGACATCTATAGGAAGACACAATCTGCTCATAGCACACACACACACACACACACACACACACATACACATACACACACACAGATCAAATAGCGTTGTCTCTGCCATTGCCAAGCTGATGTTTTCATTTCATGGTGATGCAGGTAG
>JAQMCX010000507.1:0-11229 GCA_029814765.1 Acanthurus leucopareius | reverse complement strand
GTCAACAATGGGGCTTGGTGGTCGGAAACGACGAAATGACCTATGGACATACTTTGAATATAATGCATCAGAAAGAAAAACAGAATGCATTGTGGAGGGAGACGGCGGTAAATGTGGCCACAAACTTGGTGGAAAGAATACCACCAATCTCAAACGGCACCTGAAGGCTCGACACGCTGATATTCTTTCGAAGGTAAGTTACAACAAGTCCTGTTAACATATCATATACATACAATGTTACTCGACAATCGGCTTGTGATAAATTTCATAGTAAGCCTAAAGTTTTCCACATACCTCCTGGCGCAAATCGGCTGCTAACTTCAGGCTAAAATTAGCTTGGTTGCGCTAACGTCAATTCATTAGCTTATGTGTATGTTACTGTTATGTGTAGAATATGCAGGGATTTTTGGCCGGGCAGCAAGTGTAATGCTGAAACATGGAGGGAAATGTAGCATTTCAGACCTGTTGCTGTTCCCCATGTGTCTAAATGAACAGCACACTTGCCTTCTGTAATGTTAGCAGCATGTTTAGCCATGTTAACATTCAGTGACGGTACTTTTTTTAAACTAAAACTGACTAAAACTAGACTAAAACCTTTTTGAGTTTTCGTCGACTAAAACTGGACTAAAACTATCACATATAGTTATGACTAAAATGTGACTAAAACTAATAATCATTGACTAAAACTAAAACTAAGATGGCTGCCAAAAACAACACTGGGTTAAAGTGGCGTAATAATAATAAAAAACAAACGAAAAACAATAGAGCCCTTCCCCGGTAGGGCTCGGGCTCTAATTATCCGTAAAAACAGAACCAATAGAGTCCGGCTTCTGTCCGGCGTCTGTCCAGCCGTCAGACACGGTTGGACTGACGTGGACAGTTTGACTCAGACTTTGTTTCACCTCAGTCAGATCTGATGCGGCTCGACAGTGAAAGGAGATTCAGATAAAACGGTTGGGTTGTGTGTGCGCTGGATGAAACAGGTGTGTGTTAGAAATAGAAAACAACATTTGTGTCACCTCCCGGGGCCCGAACATAAGTGTGTGTAACGTGGAAACTATCTAATCTGATCAAGATGTTTAACAGACTCTGGTGGTTTCTGCCCCGTTTCTTAGTTTTAGATTTTTATCCCTGGTTTTTTTTCTGTTCTGTTTTCAATTTAAACACAACATTTTTCTCAACGTCTCAACAAAGTCGCTGCAGGACTTCACAGCTCTCCTGATGTTAAACCAGGAAACCGACATGCAGTCGCTCCAGTGAGGATGAAAATATTCACTGATTTTAGCTTATTAAGTCTGAAAACCACACTGGAATCCAGACAGATGAATCAACGCCGTTTCATGTCTAAACCTGGATGAAGATCTGCTGAAAACCCTCAGAGCAAAGCGTCAGTGGTTTCTTCAGCGTTGTCAGAGGAAGTTCTCACGGCCTGATCTGCACACAGGCTTTCTGTGTTCTCAGGGTTGTTTGGGTGTCAGGATGTGATCTGAAGGCAGCTGTTCAGTTAGCATTTAGCTCCAGACTGTTAGCTCGTCAACGTTCGTCAGGCTCAGTGGAAACGTTCACTTTAAAACTTTAAAACGACATCAGCAGTTCAAGAGTATCTGCAGAGACTGTTTTCCAGGCTGCTGGTGGACGAGCTGACGTCAGCCTGCGAACACCTGCACAGGTGAGTCCAGTCTGCAGCCTCCATACAAAACACCCAACCCACCATTGAAGGAGACTTTAACGGGACTTTTGTCCTTAAACGGAGGAGAAGTTCGGACTTTAAACGCAGCACAGAGTGGCCTGTGAGCTTCTGGGTTTCGTATCGAGCTGTTGGAAGCAGCGACGTTCTGATTCACACACAATCAACAAGCAATAATCAATCACATGTGCAGCTGAGAGGAAACTGCTGAGCAGCTTCTAAACACAGCAGATTGTTGCTTCAGGAATCATTTCAAACACCAGCGTCAGCTTTCTCGGGTCTTTTCCTCCGTCTGACAGCTGCAGGTTTGTTCTCTCAGCTGTTTGTTGTTACTCGACCGTCTGATGGACCCTCGTGGCCACAGATCAGATCTCAGCGTATAGAAACACTGAATGGTTTCCAAGCGCTCTGTTTGTGCGGCTGCAGCTCCTGTTACATGTTTATCTGCTGGTTTCTTGGAGTTCTTTCACAGTAAACTGAGTTTCTGTGGGTTTCTAAAGTTCTTTGGACAAAAGAAGCATTTAAAAGACTCTGGAAACTTAACATAAACATTAATCTGATATTTTACGTCCAAACTAATCAAACTGTGACAGAACCAGTGGATGAAACCTTCTAAAATATTGTTTTTAGATTATTTGTTGTTATTCACTTGATTTATGACACGGAAAGTTTAGAAAACTGAAAAAATTGTCAAGACGACGTCGTCTAATGTCATGTTTGTCCAACGGTCCAAAAACACCCAGAACTCCTCAGATTACTGATTTCAAACTAAAAAAGATGATCAAACCTGACAGCAGCACAGAGAAACAGAGTGTTGAGAAGATCAGAAGGTCTGACCTGGTCGTCCGTCACACACTGGATCTCCAACCTGTCCCCCAGATGTGGAGCGAGAGCCTGATGAACCTCTGCGACCTGCACAAACAGGAAGTGACACGCTGCAGACAAACAACAGGGATTCTCCACCTTTAGTTCACAAACCATCGTGGTTCCTCCACACTGAGCTCTGATGTTTGCTGGCTTCTAACGCCGCAGTGTTCATCTTTCTCCATTTAAAGATGATCAGTCCCTAATAATTACCCATAAGTCTCCATGTTTGAGTGTGCGGTCTCAAAGTGAACTCAGGTCATCAGATCTGGTTCTCTTCGTCGTGTCGTTACCTTATAGAGTCGATCACATGACGGTGTGATGTCAGCGTCCTCCAGCATCCTGCAGGAACGACACACAAAACGTCACTTCCTCCATGTTCGCTTCATAACGACAGTCTGTAAACAAAACTACACAAACAAACAAACATGTTTGTGTTGATCTGATCACTTCAGCTGCTCGTGTTTAAACTGTCGGGCTGTTTAACTTGTTACAAAACATGAAGAAATCAGAGAACGGGATGTTTTCTGAGTTTTCAATATTTTTAAAGTAACTTGTAACTAAAGCTGTCCAGTAGAAGTACTTGATTACAGTTTTTTCTCTGAGATTTGAAGGGGGAAGTGCAAGAAAAGTACAAGTACCTGAACTTTGTACTGAAGTGCAGTACTCAGTTACATTTTAACACTCAGTGGGAGTGTGTGTGTGTGTGTGTGTGTGTGTGTGTGTGTGTGTGTGTGTGTGTGTGTGTGTGTGTGTGTGTGTGTGTGTGTGCTTACCTTTGAATATCAAACTGTTGTCATAGTTTGAGGCAGATCTGAAAGTATCTCAGAGGGGAGTTCAGTCCTTCCACACACGCTGCACACACACCATGTTTCTCCCATTCCTCCCTCCTGTCACGCACACACACACACACACAGATTAATGCTTATGCTAATTTTAACATCAGGGCCTCATTTTGTTCCTCATTTGGTGAATTTCTGTCTAAATATCAGCCAGCTGATAAAAATGCATCAGAGTCACGTCCTGAAACAGACTGAGTGTCGGATCTATTTGAAGTGGCGGATGAATACACGTCTGGCCGGTGTGAGTCACATAAACCATCGCGTGTTTTCACCGTGCTGAGGGATTTTAAGGGCCTAAGGCTCGATGTGTCTGCGTCTCTTTACCAGAAGTTGAAGCTGGACTTTGTTTTCAGTAAGGACGGCCAGTGTTCGTTCAGCCCTGCTTCCACTTCCTGCAACACAGGGAGCATCAGCCAATCAGCTGGCAGCGTCACGGCTTTCAAAAAGGAACATATATCTCTGCTGTCACATGTCTCAGGTGAGCTGATCCTGAGTGGGACTCACCTGGACGTCTGAGCGGAACATCGGCCAGCAGCTGCAGCAATGCAGAGCATGAAGAGGCCTGCAGGTCAGAGGTCAGAGGTCAGCTGACTCCGTGTGTGAAAGCTCGACATTTCACAGAGAAAGAAACCTTTGATGTGTTCATGTCACAGTCCAACAAACAGACGGGGCTGATGGGAAAAAGTGGACGAGCTGATTCGGACTCTGCAGCTTCGACATGATTGATTTGTTTTTTTTTTTTATTGGAGCGAATCAGGTTGTTGAGCTTTTGTTGTCTGCAGGACAACAGCAGCAGATGGGGAACATGTTGAGTTTAACATCTGCAAACAGTATCACATTCGTCCTACTGAGATGATGATCTGATGATGATTCTCAACAAATCTCTTGTAAACCAAACAAAAGAGACAGCGTTCTGTTTCTTCATCATGAAAGATCGTTAAAGCCGTCAAAGCTGTTGTGAGAAACTTTAACTTTATAAACAAATGTTTTCTATGACTGATTTCTATTATCTTTCTTTGAAGATCCGGCAGAGTTGAAAGGTGCAGATTTTTCTTTCTTTGGGGGAAAATCGTGTGTTTGTTCGAGTGTGTCGCCTCCTGCTGGTTACAGACAGAAACACACTCGGCCTCTACGAACAGACAGATGTGAGAAGAACCAGCTGCAGACACTTTCTGACGGATCGTTTTGTATTTTAACCACCACAGATTTTCTCCTTTAACCTCGACGTTGAATTCAGCTTCTTTTTCAGCAGAAAACGAACCAGTTTGACTGAAATGTGACGAAAACCAGCAGAGAAGAAGAAGAAGAAGAAGAAGAAGAAGGATGATATTTACCACAAACCGTGGATCGTCCAGCTGTTCACACTCTGAGGGATCTGACAGAGACTCTCCTCATCCAGAGACTGCAGACAGACAGACAGACAGGCAGACAGACAGACAGACAGACAGACAGACAGACAGACAGACAGACAGACAGCATATTAACCAACATGTCAGCTGACACTCGTCCTCCATGTTGGAGGTCCTGAGTGACGATGTGAAGGAATCTTCTCTGTTCTCTTCTTCCTTCACTCCCTCCTTGTTTCCTTCCTTATGCCCTTCCCTTGTTTCCTTTTGTGTTTTTTACTTCCTTTTATTCTTTCACCTCCTTTGTCCTTTCTTAATTCCTCTGTTCCCTTCCTCCTCATTTCCTTCTTTACATCCTCATTCCCTCCTTCCTCTTTGCTTTCCTTCACTCCCTCCTTCTTTCACCTCCTTTTTTCCTTCCCTGTTCATTCATTCTCTTGCTTATCCCATCCTTTACTTTCCTTCCTGCCTCCTTCCATCCCTTCTTTTCCTTCTTTCCTGAACACATGAACTGACGCCTCCATCTGGTCAGTCAGTGTAACAGCATCTCATAGGAAACCTGTTCAGTCAGTTTTCTCTGAATGATGAAGATGATGATGATGAAGATGAAGAAGCAGCTGACCTGACAGAAAGCTCCAGGCCACTGCAAAGTGAACAGGATGCATTTCCAGGTGCAGAACTTTTTTTCTGAGTCCTGGCGGCCATATTTGTAGTCCTTCCAGTGTCCCTCCTGTGAGTTGCTGTAGTCGGGAAGCTGCATCAGCAGCAGGATGGCAGGACTCATCCTGAGCAGCAGGGGCAGCACTGAGCACCACATGGCCTCAATGATCACTGATCGAACAGATCAATGAAACAAGGAATCATCAATCAGGCAACAAGAGGAACCGAGAACATTTACTCCTGTTCTGCCTCTTTTCAGGTTCTGTAGTTTTACTTTTACTGCATTACATGATCTGTCAGCCGTTACTGCACAGAGCAGGTACTCGAACTGAAGAGTTACTCGTGTACTTTTACTGCTGATCCTTCAATCACATGACGCTGATAAAACAACTATGAGTACTTTTACTCAAGTAAACGGAATCTGGTAATATATATGTTTATGTGGAAATACAGGAAACAGTGTCAGCTTCATTAAAATAACAATAAAAACACTGAAATATTTTAAATGTGACACAAATATAATCAGTGCTTTAATAATACATCATATGGTCATGTATCACTCTTTGTGCTTTACATAATAATAACTATATAAATATAGAATAATAGATGGTAGAATGTAGAATAATAATAACTCTAATAAATAAAAATTTACCAAATAACCACGTACATAATCTCATCAGGTTTTTAAAAGACTCGATTCAAAGTTACACAGATTAAAAAAGACTTTGACGTAAACTTTTTTCCTTCCAATGCTGAGAGAAAAACTCAGCAACACATGGAAACGTTTCTGCAACCATAAGAATCATCAAACTCCCGTCAGTTTGAGAGAAACTCACCGTAGAGTCGCTGCTGCCGCTCTGAGCTGCATTTACAACTTCAGGCTGTAAAAAGACAGAAAAAAGGAAGAGAGAGTGAGACTGAGAGCTTTTCTTTAGAGGAACAAACTGTGGCATGTGACACCCGACAGGTGTGTCACAGAAAAACACCCGAAACAGCAACGAAGCAGCATCCGGAGACAAGAGGTTGCTGGGATTTCTACATGTGATCTTATCACCTGAATACCTGTGTGTGTGTGTGTGTGTGTGTGTGTGTGTGTGTGTGTGTGTGTGTGTGTGTGTGTGTGTTAGAGAGTGTTTCATGTTCAGGCTTCCTGACAAACTTTCACACCAAACTTGTCGGATGTGAAAACAGATTTAAAAATAACCCCTCAAACTGCAGCTCTGCTCACATCAACACAGCAGCAGCTCCTCAAACAGCTTTGTTCCTCTAAACACAACAGGCACACACAGAAACTAAACGTGTGTGTGTGTGTGTGTGTGAGTGTGTGTGAGTGTGTGTGTGTGAGTCAGATTCACTGGATGAAACTCACGTCATTCCAGCTGCTGTCAGCTGCTTACCGGCTGTTTGTTCGCTCTGTTTGGCCTCTGCAGCAGATCGTAGTTTGGCAGAGATTCAGAAACACTTTGAGTGTGTGTGTGTGTGAGTGTGTCTGTGAGTGTGTGTGTGAGTGTGTGCGCATGCCCTTGCAGGGTGAAGCGAAGCAGAGCAGCTCGACACACACACACACACACATCGCCACAGACATGAATCGACTCCTGGTAACTACACTCGTTCTTCTTCTGCTTTTCTTCCTCTTTGCTTTCTGTTTGTTTCTCTGAAGCTTCTGTGCTGATTTCAGCTGATGAAAGTTGAGTTCAGGTGGAGGAAAGAGAGGGAAATCAGGCGCTTTGTGCAGGAGGAAGTGGGCTGAGGCCCGACCTTTGTACCGTGTAGGACAGACGAGTCAAACTTTCACCGTCCGAGTGTCTCAGAAACTGTTTGACTCGAGCGTTGCTGCTGTTTGCTGTTTGTGTCTTCAGACGAGTTCAGATCTAAAAACTGACTGCAGGTCACCTCACATGACCTGAGACATATCCTCGAGTCAGAGGGACACCAGGACACAGCATGCACGCACACACACACACACACACACACACACACACACACACGAAAGTAGGTTATATCAAAGCTAACATGCTAGAACGACTCTTTCCTTGGTGGAAAGTAACTTAGTACATTGCTAAAGTAAAATTTGAACGGACTCTTATTTGACCTCAGATTAATGTGTTTATGTTTTTATAATTGGGGGCGTGGCCACCATGAAAGTAATCTGTATCCTCTAACATGGTCACTTTAACACTAAAAGCCAAACTCAGGTGAGACTTTCTACCTGAAAACAGTTTGCTGTGAAAACCTGCTGCTGAGTTTCATCACAGGCGACTTTTTTCTCAGTGAAGAAAGAACTTTAGTGTTGAATTTAACGGCTCGTGGGTCGTATTTAAACAGACTTTCAGTAGGCTGTTCTGCACTGTTTACCCCTGTAACACACACACACACACACACACACACACACACACACACACAAGCTGCCCTCTGATTGGCCGGTGTGTGAGCTGCAGGGGCTCTGATTCGCTGCCAGCTGTGTCGGTCACACACACGCAGCCACCTGATGTGACCTTGGACGAGAAAGTCAGGCAGAGTTCTTAAAGCCACAGACGGCGGCTGCGTGTTGACAGAAGAGGAAGTGACAGCTGAGCGGTGTCCTTTCAGAATAAAACACCCTCCTCACAGAGCAGAGATGAAGAGACAAACAGAGTGATTTTCACAGAGTTCAGACGGTGGTTTCGGTGAAGTATGTTGATGTTTCCACACCCTCAGCGGAACGCCATGAAGGGGAAGCACATTTTCAAAAATCCCACACAAATTCAAGCCTTTGGTCCTAAAACTTGGACATAAGAACAATGTTTTTTACAGAATTTGACTTTTTCTGAGGAGGTCTGCGGTTTTACCTCCGACCTCCTCCAGTCCACATGCCAGAGGCGCCGAACCTCCTGATGCTCTTCTACATCCTGACTGCTGATTCCAGGCCCGGATAAATACGGAGCGTTGGAGGGGTTCAAGTGTTGAAAACAAAAGTCAAATCAAGGCCAAGTCGAGTCGCGTTGATGGAACAGATTACTTGTTCCTGCGAAAAAGGAGCTGCAGAAACATCGTCTTCTTCCTGCTGCTCCTTTTTCTTTCTGGTTGTATTTATTTATGTATATTTTTTACATGCATTTCACTTTATGATGCCACAGTAAACGAGATGTTCAGTATGATGCATCTTTGAAATCGAAACCTTTAAACCGAACAGACGAGTCTGAATCAGTGGATGCAGCTTCTCACTGGTGACCGAAAGCTCAGCTGTTTCCTTCCGTTCAACGCTGATTAAAAAACACCAAAAGCCACAGAAACACAGAAACACACAGAAACACACAGAAACACAGAAACAGTCACAGAAACACAAAAACAGTCACAGAAACACAGAAACAGTCACAGAAACACAGAAACAGTCACAGGGTCCCGGTGAGGTGGATGTTGTTTCGGCCTCAGCGGCTCACGTGGCTGCTCATCTCTGCTGCCGTTGCAGGATTCTGTAAATGAGTAGCAGACGTATGTTCAAACAGCAGCTCCAGCATGACTCAGATTTTATTAACAGAGCTGTTTCATCCAGGAAAAACAGGAGCACCGATTTTATTTTAAAGCTGTGACATTTTAACACTCAGTGGTTTCCAAATGTGAAAAAATATGGAGCTGAAAAAACCATAGGAACCCGATCAAACACCAAACGTTGGTCCTGTCGGAGCGCTGGGATCTGCAGGCAGAAGAGTCGGGTGTGAGACCAGCATCAGTTTGGCTCCTCAGGTTAGTTTGATGGAAAAGGGAACCGAAACCGAATAGAAATCAGTCAGACTACATGTGGAACCAGTCAGTCGGCCTGGAAAACAGAAATGATACAAGAGTCACTTCTGCTTTTGCTTCAGCTCGGCTCACCTGTGTTACAGGTGGATGTCTGTGATGAACCGCAGAGAGAAACCAGATGACTTTCTTTCTGTCTGCCGTTGAATCCTCTGCGGTCGAGAACTTTACAGCATAAAAAGAGATTAGTGCTGCTCAGAAAGGTTCAGGTGTCTGAGAGCATCACCATGAAAAACAAGTCAAACAGACACGCAAACGTGCTGGAACATTTAAGAGAAGAGATGCAGAAGAGTCCTGATAAAAGCATAAAGCTGCAGCTGCATGTGATCTCATGAGGATGTGATGTCGTGTTTTAGCACATTCTGTCTGCTAAATGTGACCATGTGAAGTAAATACTTCCAACGCCTCACACTATGACAGAGATTCTCCACAGAGATGTGAAGCGTTTTACCTGCCGCTCGTCCATCTCGCTCCTCTGACCTGCAGCCTCGTTTCAAACTGAGCTTCTCTCTTCTTTGTGTTTACAGAAAGTTCCAGTTCTGGCCAGCCGAGCATTCAGCAGCTCCGCCAGACAGCTGAAGAACAAAGTCCCAGATGCTCAGAAACTCTTCCAGGTAACAAAATAATAAAGAATATATGGAGGAGAAAGCTGCTGGTTCACTGGAAATGAATTTGATGCAGAACTACTTTTATAGAGCATAAACATCGCAGTCTCCTATGATCCAGAGCTGTACGAGGTTAAGAAAGCACATATTTTAGGTAACGATCTATTATGAACCACTTCACTGACAGAGTTAACACACCACCTGTGGTTAGCAAACACTGCTGAGTGATGCTAACCTCCATGCTAACATGCTAGCATACACAGTTTACAGTGTGGTTTCCATGGTTACAGGCGGACAACGGGCTGCCAGTCCACATCAAAGGAGGAACCGGTGACGTCCTGCTCTACCGGGCGACCATGACGTTAACCATCGCAGGTAACGTGTGTGAGCGTGTGTGTGTGTGTTTGTGTACAGAACTTAACGTGTCCCAAACGTGTCTGACCGCACACGTGGACGCCTTTGCAAGCTTTTATTCATCAATTCATGTCTCATTCGACCTAAAAACTGCCAAACACATAGAAAGGGGTTAATTATTGCCCAAATGTAGTTTTTGTTTTGGCTGTGGAACAAACTTCAGTGTAAGAAACAGTAGTTTAACCCGGTCAGAAGAACAGGAAACAAAGAGCCGCGTGTTGCTTCAGTCGCCTGTTAGAAGATGGAACATAAAGCAGGAAGTCGGTTTGCTTTTGTCACAAAGTTTAATCCCATCAGTTCGCAGTGATACTAAAAGATCAATCTGACGTGTTTTGATATTTGAAAAAGGAAAAACTTCCCTTTCAGCGAGCAAAAAACGACTCCAAACACTCAAACAAGCACAGCGGCCACGTGATGACCTCAAGAAACTTTTGAATTCAGAATAAATAAAAACTCTGTTTCTGAAGTTCATCTGACATCTTTGTCTCTCATGTTTTCTGCTCAGGAACCTGCTACTCCCTCTACTGGCTGCTCGTCGCCTCCATGCCTCAGAAGAAAGCATAGAGGATGAAGAGCCGCGGGCTCCGTCTATTGCCTGGAGAACAACGCCGGGCTCCATCTGACACTGATGTTTGTTGTGTAAATTCTATTTGATCTCATCACAAACCGTCCAACTTTGATTATGGCAACAATAAAAATGTAAAACGTTTTAAAAAATATCAAATTCAGCTTTTGCAGAGTTTTTATTTGAGCGTCTCTGGTTTCTGACCAACTGAACTTCAGTGAAGAAGAGATTTAATTTAAGAAAAATGATGCTAAGTGTTGGTTTGTCCAGTTTAGAGTTGAAGGAAAGAGCTAATCAAAAAGTCTCTCAAGCTGAAGTAAAATTATTTTTTGTGTAATAAACAAAATTCTCAGTTAAAAATGAGTTGAGTAAAAGAACACGTTCAGGCTACGAAACATACCGTATTTTCCGCACTATAAGGCGCATCGGATTATAAGGCGCACCTTCAATGAATGGCCTATTTTAAAAC
>JAQMCX010000506.1:0-11234 GCA_029814765.1 Acanthurus leucopareius | reverse complement strand
AATTTCGATTAATTAATTACAGACCCTATAATTAACGCGATTAAAAATTTTAATCGAGTCCCACCACTAGTTATTATGCATACCTACTACTTAGCCTACTTATATATTATTTGAATTTTTAATCATATACTCAAACATATTGTTTTATGGTTCTTATTGTTGTCATTAATCATGTTGTATTAATGTATTGTTAGTGTTAATTATTGTTCTTGAAAACGGTCGTGGTGTTTTTCACTATGTTTATTTTCATTATTTATCGTTTTTATTTTGATTATCTTACTATGAGTTTTATTACTATCTTACATTGTTACACACCCACATCCAAATCAATCCACACAAACTCACACATACACTTTTTTCTTGCATTTTTTTTCCATTTTATTTTATTTCACTCCAACATTGAGATGTCGTTGTTGTTGCTACATCCACCCTCTCTTCTCTTGATTGATGGCATTGTTATTATTTAATTAGATAACCTTAAAAGGGAGAAAATCAGATTGAAATACTTATGAAGAGGCCATCTGATCAATTATGCCATCAAGAATGGCAAATGGCTCCTAGATTACTGTATTATTAGTGATAAATGATGATGATGATGATGATAAAGCAATCCCATGAAAAAGACTGCAATGTTAAACGTGTAAAGAAGACACAAAAAGAGCAAGACTGTGATTGAGAGCCCTGACAGTGTGCGTGAAATAGAGAGATGGCCACTGAAAGTCAATGAGAGGATGGAGGGAGGCTGAACGTGAGTGTGCAGGGATTACGACTGAACAGTGAGGTAGAGGGTAAGAAAAGCAAGGAAAGGGTCATTCTGAGAATGTCCTGAATAAGTAGCTGAAAAGAGAGTGAGACAGCTGAGAAAGGCAGATGATTCATGACTCATCCGCTAAAGTTAAAGTTCAGCAGTGCATTAAGAGTTTGACAGCCGCCTAGTTTTAACAAACAAAATATGACCAGAAAAATTAGCAGCTCTGGCCAAAAGGCCACAAGGGTTCCATGTGCAAAAACAAACATACATAAAACCCTGCTATCTACCCTGGCATTCATTCACTTTTTGACAGGCTGAGTAATGCTACCATAAGACTCCCAATGACCACACAGACTCTGACTCACACACACACAGCTAACCTTGTTATTAATCCCTTTTTGTTAACAGGCTGAATCTATCATGCGAGGGGCCGTCATGTGTTGTTTGAGTAATGAAGTGGGCTTGTTTTAGAAAGCCGCGGTCATTTTTCCTTTGATAAATTGTTACCTGCAAAACACAGCTGTTACAAATCAAAGGTTAAGAGGCAATGTGCCACACACAGCCTCAACAATCACACTGTTACAATGAATCAATACAATAGTGTTTCTGTGCCAGATCAGGCTGTAGGTGTGTGTGTGTGTGTGTGTGTGTGTGTGTGTGTGTGTGTGTATGTATGTCTGCCTATTTTAGCACAAGCATCATATTCAGGAATAAAAGCCAAATACTTTGGTAAATTTACCATTTCCCAGCATTAACCGTTCTGTTATTGAAAATCTATGACAGCACAAGGAACATGAACCACACAGTACATGGGATACTGCAGTGTGTCACCCTGAAAACATTGATTCAATGGATCACTGTGGATCCATGAGAATATCCAGTTCACTGGTGCAGTAAAATGCTGAATGTTTGCCTTTAATCTTAGTCTGAGTCTGGCTGACACATATTCTTTTTTAGACCTCTACAGCAAATTACTTAATGAAGCAAAAATGTCTTAAGAGTCCTAAAGCACACCATTTTACAGTCCATTTCTGCCTCCCATTATAAGGAGATTCAGTGAATCATGGTATACACCTCAAATGAAAGATAAGAAGTAAAATGATCCCTGCAAATGTGGTCAGACTTTGGGCTGCAGTGTTGGACATTTGAACATTTTATGTGAGTTACGGACTTAATCATGGCTCCTTCGTTGGACGTAGGAGAGAGAGCTGGAAGCAAAAGTGGATTTTGATGTGTCAGTTATATTTATGGTGTATTAAAACTCTAATAGTTAATTAGATTGGCCTCTTAAGACTAAATAGGGACATTAGTTAGAATGGACACATTTGAGTGACAGGTTTAGTGTCAATCAGCTGCACGGTGTTGGAGTTAGTGCCTTTAAAATATAGAGCAGTAACTACAGCATTCTCTGTCCAACGGGCTAATCAGTATGAGAGTGTCAGCACAGAAATACAAGGAGAGACCTCAACTTTCTAATAGAGGTCTGAAATGGTTTTAAACTGAGAGGCAAATCTGAACTAGACAACTTAACTTATTACCCTTACTTGTATGTACCTGACTGTGTGGAATTTCATCCCAATGTGTGCTGATTTTGAAGGATTTGTGATAAGATTGTTTTATTGGATGCCATAATTTTTAGGTTTGAACAAGCCATGCGATTAAGGTCAGGTTGTCCTACACTTCTTTTTTTCTGATTTCTTGTGTAAGAAGTACAATACCGGCAGAACAAATGATGGGACCAACTTGTTAAAGTCTGAGCACTCAGTATGTGGTGTTGAATAATTCCAATTGGTTGTCTTCTAATCAGGCTGCTATCTATTGTTCTCATTAAGATTATTGAGAATGATTGAGATAATGACGTCTTTCACAGGCACAATGGGGCATAACAAACCAGAAGTACGGTAAAAGGGGCATCACAACTACACTTCATGTTGCCACAGCACTGACTGTTAAGTCATGGATAATTCCTAAACTGCTATACTATCCTATACTATGTAATGCTATAAAAATAACTATCCAAAGAACGAAGTAAACTTCAGTTGAATGAGAGAGTAGCAACTTTTCTGTAACCCTCTTCATCAGAGTTTTTACAGCACAAGGTTGTACATAAAAATACAGTTTGGATTCCCTCCCTGCCACAATTAAAACACAAAATGATATTAACTGATTAAAGAAATCAATAAGCTCATAAAAATACATTTTTTTATTTGAGTGCAGAGGATGAGTTAATAATTCTCGTAGCCTTAGAAAAAAAGGATCTCTTGCCAGCAAATCTCTGGGCACATGACGAGTTGTGTTATATTTTGTGATGTTTAATTTTAAGATCTTAAGGACACAATTCTTTTTTGACACTAATCAGAACTGCCTCTCATTCCCCTCTGTTTTTGAGATTCAGGGTTTTTTCAGAGTTTGATTGTTTTTTTACATTTTGACAGCAAAAGCCAAAAGGCACATTGCCTCTGACAGCTAGACAAATTCTTAATTTCCTAACTTTTCTCATTTCAATTTGTCTTGGCATATATCCTCAATGGATGACATGATTTTGAATTCAGCTGAAGACTTTTACGCACAATGTTATGCGTACAATTCAAAAGGACATTTAATGAGGTTATTCAAAGCTTTTTAACCTGATCTGACTCAGAACTAGACCCTGTTCTTTTCCCTTCATATTTGATTACAGAAGGTTTTCTATGATAGCCCTGACATCAAATCTTTTCAGCAAAAGCATGAATTTGCAAACTCTGAGGTCTTAATTACAGAGTACAGTGGTCAAGAATTATGTTGATTGAAAGTGACTATAAAAGGCAGGGTGAAAAGCAGAGGTTCATTAATAACAGAATTGTTTTGTCAGTTAAAACCCCATGAGTCCATACAAAAAAAAAAAACAAAAAAACCTAACATTTTAAAGCACAGACTTGGCAATTCCAAAAAGAATTACAACAAAACCAACTAATCATTAAGCAGACAGAGAATTTGCTACTGCACTTGTAACTTGTAATAGTCAAGGTGAGAAGTTAGCAGCTCTGTCTTATTTTTATTCTTTAAAACATTATTGATACACAAAAAAATGGCACTCACCCCAGTTTGTGTGGGTATATGAACATATTTCAGAGTCTTTAATGAGAAATGAGATCACTAGGTGAATATCTCATTGCCTTGCAATAAACTGGACTCAGCAGAGACATAACTCCCACCTTCTCTTTCACAGCGCTGTTATTGAATAGTTTAAAGTTTCATTCATAACATGGAAAATCAAATTCTAAATCAAAGACAGTAAAAACATTTATATTTTATAAATCTATTTGGAATTCCGCCTCAGGATTGTGGACCCTTATGGCAAGTTCATCTTTGGTTATATGTACATGAAGCTGTGTATAAAAATGTGAATATGTTCGACAGATTCTTGCCCATGCTGAGAAGAAAATGCAAAAAAACTAACATAACAGTTTTCCAAACTGGTCTGAAAAGATTATTCTGTGCTTCAAACTATTTTTACTCTGCCAATATTTTAACTCAGGCCAATAGCCAATACAGACTCACAATCTCACACCCGTGCTCCCCTCTCCTAACATTAAAACATGCATACCTCACAGTATGGACCTCTGTGTTTAGCCTGACGGGAACTTTTAGATTGTTTATAATTTACAATAAATTCTGTCCAACAACCAGCTTTGAAGGTAAAATCTCTTGAGGGACTATCATTCCCTTTATCTGTAATGTTTCTCACTCAGTACTTGTTTACTTTTTTAAGTTTAATTCCATTTTAAGTCCCGTCCTCCCTGTAGGGATCTGAACCATTTATTGTGTTCTTGTTGTTAAAACCACAAACTCCTTTTTATTGCTGTTCCATTTTGTATTTGTATTCAAGAACATCAAGAGAGACAAAATCTCTTGAGCTCATGCATATAAATATATGTATAAAGTCTGCAACACTGAAATAAGAATATGACACACGATGCGTCAACAGCATCTTGCAAGGTCACCGAATAGATCGATGTGTGATGGTTTTGTCTCTTGTCTGAGTCTCCAGAGAACTAGAGAAAGAGAAACACGATAAAAGGGAGAACATAAAACTAAACTGATAAAACATCATTTGAACTTTGAAAAGAAAAAAGAACAAAGTCTTTAAAAAAAAAGGGGGATCTGAAGCTCATACACAACTAATACATATGAGATTACAGAAAGAGGGACAGATGGAGAGATGTAAAAATTTGTTGACTCTTCTGCTGAATGTGCTCCAATTCTGATTTTCTACACTGTAAAATTTGCACTGAGATCTCATCTGTTCTAATCAGTGTTATTCCAACAGCAGAAAAACCCCCTGCATGTCCTCACATGCTTAAAACTCTCACTGAATAGACAAAATTTGGGACAATCTACATACGGAGATATGCGAGAATAAAATTTTTTGTTTGAATGTGAAGTTTCTCTTTTTTTTATTTGAATGTGAGCTTCCTTTTAATAGTCAGCCAAGAAAAACAAGGACTCTAAGAGACCTGTCATCCTTCTGGTAGAATGTGGCTGAATCAGTCAAGGATGAGACACAACAGTGAAAGAGTGGATAAAACTGGTGTTTACACTAGAAAAAATTCAACACAGACACATCAATAGTGAGAAAAACTGCTTGATTCTTTGTAGAAAGTCCTTGTCTGTTTTAATGGTACTAAAAGGACTTCATTTGAAAACTGAAAACTGTCTTTCATAGATTTCTTATTGACTTTGCCCTCTCAGCCTTTCCTTTTTACTGTTTTAAACCAAACAAATAAGACTTAAGCCAACTCCTTTATGTCCTTCTCTATGCCTTTCTACTCATCCTCCTGGTCTCTGCCTTTCCATTTTTTAAATAAGTGCCATTCCCTGACATACACTGCAAGAATGCGATTGACATCTTTTAGAAATTAGAGAGCCCTTATCTTTGCTCAGAAATAATATGAAACATTTCTGTTTTGTGCGCAGTGACAGAGATTTAAAAGAACATATGTGGTACTATTGAAAGCTTCGTCCTAACTTTAAAGCCTACGAACATGAGATCCCTGAAGTGCTCCAAACAACAGAAATTTGAATTTGTGCTATTCCATTATGACTGAGCAAACTCGATCTGAGGTGAGAAAGATGATGAACGTGTGATTTGATCGCAAGCTCTGGAAAAGCTACTGATGGACTGTGTGAACTTTGTATTTTAAGTGACATTAAATTTTATGAAATTTAAGTGTTGATACACAAAGGTTTTGTACTGGGAGTAGTTATAAACTTTTTCTATGAGTTTAGTAACTGTTTAGTTAAACTTTTGCCTCTCCATTATGTTCCACACTCTGACAACACTCACCTGCCCTCAGGCACACTGGACCCAAACCCCCCCTTGGCTTCGTGGATGGTAAAATAGACTAGATTAGCCTACGGCAAGTTAAGCTGTGGGGTTTCTATGAACAACATTCCAAAGTAGACACAAAAAGATTAATTTTACAACAAAAGATTATGTTACTCGGTCGTAGTTGCAATAAATCCCAAAAGAAATGTTTCTGGAAATTCTAACTTTTACATCTGAGCAGGACATTCTTGACCTTGTGAACAGTTAGTGAGAGAAAAAAAACATATTAAACTTAAAAGTATTTTTCCAGAGCTTTCATCTATATCTGCCAATATTCAGCTTGAGTTTATTCAACACTGAGTCATCTCTAGCCAATGAATATGTATGACTAATTGAATTCATCTGAATCTAATGATACACTGCAGTGATAATGCATTCTCTCATTTAATATGAATGTACTTCAGGGAGTAACATGACAATTGTGTCAATCAGACCTCAATCTAAGGTTAGCATCTATTCCACACTGTCCATCTGTGAATATGAATGAAGGTGTGTAGCAGTTAAAATCATTATAAAATCTCATCAGGCAGCTGAGTGGGAGGGTAACTCCTTTGCAGCAACAGTCTGGTCTTCAAAACCTCAAGCTAAGGCAGCACACAGAACTTATGTGTGTCGCTTGATTAATACTGTGCAGATGTTACAAAATATGTGCACACATGCACTGCACTGAAGTGCGGGGACACACATACACACACATATCCACACACAGCAAGTGGTGTCTCTGCAAGCTGGCTGCACACTGCAGTATTTTCAGGAATAAAGTGTAAAAATGCTACAATGAATCTATATTATGTGGATGTGCAGTTACACATGCTTCTTTGTCCAACAGGACAAATGCATTACTGTAGCTCTGTAAACAGTACACATAAGTCTAATATCAGATTACTTCAGACAAATTAAATCAATTACACAAAAACGCAAATAAACCTCTCAGCAGGAAATTGAACCTCTTGGCATGCCTGGAAACATACTATGAAGGTCGGTTTAAACTGACTCCTGTTCAAACTCAGGGAGGTTTTTTTATTTTGTTTATGATATTATTTTGTGACATCTACTATCATATATTTATTATTTGTATTTTTTTTTATACAGCTTTTTAATAAAATGCCGTGTGGCGACAGAAAAAAGTTGGGATGCCGTATGAAACATAAACATATACATAAATCAACGCGGTAATTTGGTAATCCTGATTAATACTCAGTGGAAAGGTCACTGACAATATTTAATGTTTACCATCAATTTAATCATTTCCGTAAATATATTGGTTGATTTGAAATTGATATCAGCATTAACTCCAGAGATTACAGGCGTGATTACCTTATGTATTTACAAATATGCTTTATTTTTAATGAAGGTCTCAAGTGCTGAATCAGGTATCTGCCGGTCTTCGCATCGATCCAAAACCATGTAATTATTTAACAGGTGAGGGATGTTTCACTTGACTAACCTCAAGAAAAACGATAACACATTTTTCATACAGACTTACTACTTTACAGCTTCTAAATAAAAAATATTGATATCGAGACATTTGGTCAGAACCATTGTGATACATGATTTATGTTTCTATATCACACTGTTCAACTACAAAGTTCCCTATTTAGCAAGAAAGCAGATCATGAAAAAATAATATTTGTAATAAGCAAATAAAATAGACGGTTTTGCCGTAGCAAAAGAAACGAAAATGAAGTAAAATCAGAAGAAGCTCTCCCATAAAAGGAGGATCTAAAAAAAGAGGTCAGTGATTCTGTGGATGTGATTTCCTCTGGCAGCTCCTTCCAAAGCTGTGGGACTCTGACTGCAAATGCTCTGTCATTTCTAGTTTACAGCCTCAGGAACAGATAAAAGACCTCTGTCTGAAGAACTCAACCTACATCCTGGCTCTTCTATGACCAAGAAGTTAGAGATATAGACAGACCACGTAGAGCCTGAAAAGTCAACGGTAAGATCTTGAAATCAAATCTGAAACATACTTGAAGAAATTTTAAAAAAAAAACTAAAACAGGCATGAGTAGTTACTTCTCTTGGATCTTGTTCAAAGCCTTGCAGTTGAGTTTTGAACAGTCTGAAGATGATAAATTGATTTTTGGTCTTAGCAAGTAAAGAGGCTGTTGAAATAGTGAAGGCATGAGGAGATGAAGGAGTATAAAATGGTCTCAGTGTCTTTGAAAGATAAAACAGCCAAAAAAAAAAAAAAAATCAAACCAAGGTCATGCTCACATACCTCAGCACACACAAACACACACAAACATGAACACACACACATATACAGACAGACACAATGCCCAGAGGCAGTGGACAGAGGGAAGGAAAACAAGGCCTGAACTGCCTTTATCCTCATTTAGATTCAATGAAAGAGGTTTACAGCAGCAGCTGAAATGGGTTGGATCAGTGCGGAAGGAATAAATAAATGCAGACAAACAAACTGGAGCACTTAGATTCTAATGGTAATACCGCAACACTTCACCCTCCTTGTAGTTTTAGCCCAGCTCAGGACTGATTTGATCAATATATGGAAGAAGTCCAAAATATAGTGGATGTCTTTCTTGCATTAAGAAAATTATCAATCATGAAAAACAAAAGAAAGTAACAGTAGAAATCCTGTCAAGACCTCGAACAGCTTTCCAAGTATTTTGTTTTACTTGGATTAGAGAAGAAGGTAAATTCAATATTCATGGCAGCTTTTTGCAATTTAATTCAGTTAGTGCTGTTTTCTCTGCGGTTCACGGCCAGGGTTAACAAATAAAGGTTATTTCACTTCAAAGACAAACAGTGAGAGCAAAACGGCATCACTGATCCTGTCTGAAACAGTGTTTTTCCTCTTGTACCTCCTAAAATGCTGAATCAGGTATTGGCAAGTACACAAGTCTATGCATTGATCTAAATGTATGCAATGTACTTATTGGAAAGTGGTCCTTACTTGACCATTGCAACTTCCAGCAAATCCATAATATAAAATCCATACAGAAGAGTAGTACACTGCTGTTAAAAAAATCTAAATAATACATTTGCAGTCTACGATTCACTGATGCTCCAGTGTGTTGTATCTGGTGAGGTCACTGTGCTGGACTGTGTTGACAAAGAGTTTATAAATGCAACATCCCTTGTCAGCAACCTGTAATTTAGAAACTTAGGACTTAAGTTATTTGGCATTGTGTGCTCTGTTAAATTTTGCATATCATTAACACAACAACCACAATTTGGAGTTTATGAAAACTTGACCTCTGGCATTTGGTTCCTCACCACTGTTTTGGAAGAAGAAGATACAGGACTAACAAGTGAACCAGCTTTAACAGTTAGGATTTTCTTTTTAAAAACATGCTTTGCAATTGATCTAATTAAATCTGTATGCAGAGTTCAGAAAGTGCCATTTCCCTTGTATGACACAAAGTTAAAAGTCAGAAATCATTAGACCCTCATTTAAATGGAGATTAAAACAGGTTTCCAGGGGCAGCTGTTTCCTCAGGACAGAACTGATGAATGTTGGTGGTTGAATAGTTCTTGTAACAAATGTGAAAGCTGGAGTTGGAGAAATAATACAGGACCCCTGACCAGCTTCAGAAGCAAAACTTGGTGATGTACAGATGTTTTATTTGGGGGTTGCTTCTTTTATAACTTCTTTATGAATCACACTGGGTGGAGAAGGAGGCTGCCCAAGCGGTGGGGGACAATGTTATGTGCTGAGACTGTCAATGATTAAGTCTGGCTCATGTTGTTTTCCTCAGCATTTGGACGGTGCCCAGCACTGTAATAATGCAAAGAACCGCAGGGTCCCTTTGATCTGGTTGTGGGAAGAGACCAGACTGGCTGTGCAAAACTTAATTTTCCTAGAAATCATTGCTCGACTACAACTGCTGACAACTGGCTTCATCAATCCAGTCAGAGAACCAAGATTACAAAGAAGTAAACTGACAAAAACCAAAACCCTGGTTTCAGTTGGAACAAAATGCCTGATAACAAGCAAAAAACTGCATTTGAAATGTGGGTATTCTGTTTTTTATTACAACAAAGGTTGGTGTAGCTTCTGTTTGTAAAATATCGTCATACCTATAATTAGTTTTCCAGGGAGCATTAAAGTCTGGTGAAAAGCCTTTAAAATCACATTTTTTCTCATCTGCTACTGCAGAGGGAACTGAACATTTCTATCAGGCACCCGTTTTTTTTTTACCTGCCTATTTTAAAGTCTAATAGAAGGCTTTGAATTGAAACAGTCAGTGGTACCTAGCAAGTAGAAATATGGAGTATACAAGTTGTCATGTCAGCTCAATCTTGTGTATTCTTACCTAAAGAATTGCTTTTTTAAAATTCTAACACATTTTGTGTGCTCATGAGATATCCTGCATGTGAATAGAAAAAGTTTTTTTAATATTATACAAATGCTTCAATTAGAATTTATATAAACACTACCAGTCAAAAGTTTGGATACACCTTCTCATTCAATGTTTTTCTTTATTTTTACTACTTTCTACATTGTAGATATATACTGAAAACATCGAATATATGAAGCAAGATATATGGAATTATGTAGCAAAGAAAAAAGTGTTAAATAACTCTAGATATTTTTTACATTTTAGATTCCTCAAAGTAGCCACCCTTTGCTTTGTTAACAGTGCTGCAAACCCTTTGCCTTCTCCCAATGAGCTTCATGAGGTAGTCACCTGAAATGATTTTCGCTTCACAGGTGTGCCTTGTCAGGGTTCATCTGTGGAATTTCTTGCCTTCTTTATGGGATTGGGACCATCAGTTGTGTTGTGCAGAAGTCAGGTTGGTACACAGCTGAAAGCCCTATTTGACTGTTAGAATTCATATTATGGGAAGAACTAATCAGCTAAGGAAAGAGAAACGACGTTCCATCATTACTTTAAGAACTGAAGGTCAGTCAGTCTGGAAAATTGCAAAAACTTTGAATGTGTCCCCAAGCGCAGTCTCAAAAACCATCAAGTGAAACTGGCTCACATGAGGACCGCCCCAGGAAAGGAAGACCAAGAGTCACCTCTGCTGCTGAGGATAAGTTCATCTGAGTCACCAGCCTCAGAAATCGCAAGTTAACAGCACCTCAGATTAGAGCCCAGATAAATGCCACACAGAGTTCTTGTAGCAGACACATCTCTACATCAA
>JAQMCX010000505.1:0-11237 GCA_029814765.1 Acanthurus leucopareius | reverse complement strand
CACACACACACACACACACACACACACACACACACACACACACACACACACACACACACACACACACACACACTTATCTGTTTTTGATGGATGTCTTCTGTTTTCACTGGAGAGATAAACACTCATCTCATGTTCGGGCCTTGAAGATGTGAGAAGTGCACATACAAATACACAAAGAACTACTCACACATACACTAGTATGTGTGTGTGTTTCAACATTAACGCCTCATGATTTACACCTTATCTTTACACCTCTTCCTCCACTCTCTCACGCTTCCTCTGTTCACCTTGTGACTTTCAACACCTCTCTCAGTCCCTGTGTTCTCTTTTTGTGTTTTCAAACACTGTATTTCAATTATAACTGTTTGTTAGGGAAATAAAGTCCAGGCTGTGAGGTGATGAACGACGTTAGAGGTGCTCATGTTATATAAATGCTTCTGTATGGAACATAAAGATGGCAGACTTTGATATTTTTTCTTTAATATTACATTTGCACAACATGGGTTCCGTTTTGAACAATCTTCTGCTAGATCACCAATATGAATGTGACAGCATATAAAAAATATCTCCTCTCTTTTTGCTATGGTTTCACTTAAGTTAATTAGGAAGATCACAGTGGACATTTGCAGACTTGATGGATTAATGACTTTATTCATGAATGATAGAATTGTCATTAATGATGACTTGCCCACCTTTGCTTGGCTTAAAAAATTCTGTCCAGCCACAAACAGAGATGAGGAACAGCTATAGAAGTCTGATAAGCTAACTTCTTTCTAACTTCAACATTTTTAAATTTAGACTTGTGGTCATTAGCTCCCACTGACTTACTTCAGAGACATCACTTAAGGGCATTTATTGGACATCATGCATCATGGTACCTTTTAAAAGACTTTATACAACTTTTCACACATAGCAACACGTCAATAGACCTTAATGTATAAAATCAGCTCCCCTTTAACCTCAAGAGATACTGACAAAGGTTTCTTGATGTCAAAATAAGTTTTAGATGTTAGTTTTAAGACCATACTGCCACTAATTTTAAGCCATCAAGAACAGGGTTGAAACCTAAGAAAAAGTCCTAACAGTCACATGTAACATAATAAATTATGGTAAATGGACTATATTTATATAGCACTTTTCTAATCTTTGATTACTCAAAGCGCTTTTCAACACAAGTCAGCATTCACCCATTTACATAGTAATGGCAGGTGGCTTCTTTACAAAGTGCCAACCAGGTCATGAGGAACTCATACACACACACATTCACACACAAATAGAATAGTTTGAGAGCAATTTGGAATTCAGTATCTTGTCCGAAGACACTTGGGGTTTGGGATTAATCCACCAACCTTCTGAGTAGTAGACAACCTGCCCTCCCTCCTGAGCTACAGCCGCCCCATTAACATTACACAGACCTATTTCACAACTTCATTTAGGTTAAGTACAGTACTAAAGTTTTAATGCAAATACTAAAATACAAACTAAAGAAAAGTGGATAAAGGACAGAATTTCCTGTTTAACTCATTCCTCTCCGCAACATTTACAGGTGTAACTGTGAATGAGTTGTAAATAAATAAGTTATTTTGTTGAATGAACCTTTGAACAGGCTTGAAATAAACAACTAAAAAGATGCAGCATCATGCTGGAGGAAGACAAACACAAGCAGGAGAGATTTTTCATAACCTAGAAGCCCAGAACTTGTAAATAGAGTCTTGATTTCTGTACGAAAGCAACGACGTGTAAAAAATAACATTGATTTCTGTGCCGTATGAATTTATTTCATGAAGTGTGACTGGGAGTGAATATAAATAGACACCTCCTCTGAAGCTGCTGTAATCTATCAGCTGTCAGACGATCTCCATGTCTCATTTATCGTGAATAGCTCTCAGTGGTGCCACAAAAGCAGCAGGGTGGCATTTTTTTAGAGCAGTCCCTTCCTTAAATGCTATCGTGTCACATTACAGAGAATCAATGCTTTCCCTGCCACAAGACACATGTGCTCATTATGAGTGGAGCGGAGCTCTAATCATGGTGATTGTCAGAGAGAGCTGGAGCTGATTTCAAACTGAAGTCGAAGGGAGGCTGCCGTTTTAGTTTGTAAGTGTTCTCGCATCGGGGAGTACAGTGTAACAAAATCACCTAACAATACGTGAAAACACAGTTTCTTCTAAAGGACGCTTGAGATTCAGCTGGAGCTGCTGCCAAGCTGCGCCCTGAACACAGTGTTTGTGAAATCTGATGGTTGGGACTGTTTGACGTCATATGGATGTTCATGGAAGCAGCTGTGTGCAGAGATATGGAGCTCAGGTTGTTGCACCAAATCATTTTCACACCAGTTCAACCAGAAAACAACCAGTTGTTATCAGGTCGAAGGGGTCTGTCTTCAGCTGCAGCTGTAAGACAGAAGAGCTGGAGTTCACAGTCAGTTTGTACCATTTTAAAGAGAGCATTACATTGATTCATTCATCATCTCTTTCTAACAAATACAAAGTCCTTCTTCTTTCTCTACCTCTTTCTCTCTGTCTGCAGAGTGCAGTATGTTTAAAAATTATTAAAAAACAGTACCATGTAGAATATTTTAGATCGAGTTGCCATTTTTTTAACTCAAAAGCTACAATCAAATCACACATTCTATTGGACAAAGTGTCTGTGTAACTAAAAACACCTTGAAATATGAGCTCCTAAAAGCAGGTTAAGCTTCCTTGTGCATTGCTTTCTGAAAGGTGTATGCAAGTGGTCCCGAGTGTCCGCCCTGCTGTAAATACCAGCTCTGCAAAGCTGATGAAGTCTGGTTTGTTGAGCATCTGTTCATATGTACCAGGCAGTGATGCTCCGTGCCCGAGTCTCTGTTGGACATATGCTTTCAGGATTTCTGAAACTGTGACTCAACCACATATAATTCAGACAGCAGTGACACTCTCTGTGGAAGTCTGTTAGTTGCCTAGTGTTACTTTTAAAACGACATTTAAGCACTGTGGCTATTGAACCTTTTTCATTTACTCCAGTACTCTAACCTGACCTTACTGTAATTATTTTTTTTAGCTGCTTCATCGTCCATAATCCTTTTTCATGTGGTGTTTCCTTTACTGTGTCCACCCACTTTGAAAGGTAGAAAGTTCATGTTGTTTGCGTGGGAGTGAGAGAGGTTGCAACCAGCTGCCAGCACTGAGGAAGAAAAGAGGAGAGTGCGATGGAGGGATTAAACCACCAAGCGAGAGGTGAGAGTATGTATCGGTTCTCACAACCCCTCCCTCTCTCTGAGCGTTCAGTCCTCCTCCCTGAAGCCTGCTGCATCCCACCAGGCAGTCAGGACTCCTGGTGCCACTCTGACTAGAACGACGGCTATGAATAAAGTCTGAGTCTTAGCTGCTGAAAGGCTAAACCACATGGAGACGAAGGAAAACAAGACTGGTTTCAAACCTTGTATGACTGGACTGTGTCAGTGGGCTGTATTGTGCTGACATGTTACAATGGTAGTCAGCAGTAGTATCTATATTATGAATTCCTTGATATTACTGTGAATGCTCATTCACACTTTTCTGAAGTGCTCGCAGCAATTCTTGTTCTCAAAGTGTACTGAGACAGAAGATTACTTGGCATGGTTAAGCTACATATGAGTCAAAAAGTTGAACATGCACATATCTCTAATGTTTGAGTTGAAAGAAAAGTTCTTATAAAGCCTATGGTACTCAGTACTTGTAAATGAGAGAGTTCATTTATTAGCTTGGGCATCCCAAGGGTACCACTCCTCTCCCATGGAGTTCAGGAACACATTATATGTGTAAAGCTATCTCTTCCCCTAGTGTCACTCCTTTGTAGGTGTTGATGGATGTGATGCACCATTGCATGGCTTTGTCATTGTTTTACATTAAGTAGGTATTTGTTTGTGCTTGCAGGTTCACGTCAGACCCATTAGGTCATGGACCTGCTTTGCAGTTATTCCTTTAGCAATAGTCTTACAGCATAAAGCCTGATGAATGTTGGTTGTAAGTGTAAACAAAGTATTCTCAGCTATGGTCCCCATCAGTTCAATTAATTAACCAAAGAACACGCTGATTAGGAGTTGAATGTTGGATTTTAGCTTAAAATATACACAAGGCGAGACTGTGTTGGGGCCCAAGCAGGACAGTGCCAACTGTGTGGATTAAAAACCTTCAATGCTGTGTGTGTGTAAGTAAGTAAGTAAAGTTTATTTGTAGAGCGCTTAAAATAAAATAAGTGCAATAAAATAAATATAATCAGTACATAAAAATAAATAAAAGAGAAAAAACCCATTAATCAAGAGCTTGTCTAAATAAAAGTCTTCAACTGCTTTTTAAAAGCATCCACGGAGTCGACCAAACGGAGGGAGAGGGGCAGATCATTCCAATTGGGCGTGTCTGTCAAAAGTCTGGCGGCAGAGTTCTGGACAAACTGAAGTCTCTTTAGCGCCGCCTTATTAAAACGAATGAACAGAGAATTGCAATAATCAATACAAGATGAGATAAACGCCTGGATGATCATTTAAAGATCTGGTTTAGACAACATTCTCCTCACTTTAGAGATATTTCTCAGGTGATAAAAACAGTTATCACCTGAGAAATAAAAACAACTGTGACAACCCAATTGACTTTGATGTCTTGTAACCTGACAAACAATTGATTTTGTAATGTCACTAATGACATCATCAGGTCAACTGTATGTCCAATTGACTTTGATCTCTTATATCGATGTCTCAACTGTGACAACACAATTGACTTTGTGATGTCACCAATAACATCACAGTGTCAATTTTGTCTTGTTACTGTGACGACACAATTGACTTTAATGTCTTGTAACTGTGACAATCCAATTAACTTTAATGTCTTTAGTCTGTGACAACCAAATTGACTTCTATATCTTGTTACTGTGACAACACAATTGACTGTGACATTATCAGTGTAAAATATAAATTTATAGAGGGTGGTTTAGACCTGCTGTATATGTAAAGTGTCTTGAGATAACTTTATTGTAATTTTGCACTATATAAATAAAATTTTATTCAATTGAATTGAACTTTGTGATGTCACCAATGCCATCACAGTGACAATTGTGTCCTGTTACTGTTATAACAGACTTGACTTTGATGTCTTTTAACTGTGACAACCCAATTGACTTTGATGCCTGTGATGACACAAATGACTTTGCGATTCACTAATGACATCTCAGTGTCACTTGTATCATGTTACCGTGCCAACACAACTGACTTTGATGTCTTGCAACTGTTACAACACTACAGACTTTGTCCTGTAACTCTAACTTTAACTGAATTTAATTTTTAAGTGTGTGGGCGTGTGCTGTCTGTTCACAATTGTGTAAGATAGCAATGATGTAAGATAGCAATGCACCTGCACCACTGGTGCATGCAACCAGTCTTTGAAGGGAATGAAAGTGGATTCTGTGATTGGTTCATGCATTTTTAGGCCAAAGAAACACCCATGAAACACCTATGTATTGGTGAGGTGATTCTACACAGCTGGAATATCCGCTGTGTGCCATTGGCGCATTGGGCGGGGAAGAGAAGGATACCTTTGCTGCTCCTGGAACAAGATGGCAAAGGTTGACCTGGACACTCCCCTGAATAAATTAAAACCCTTGCACCATGCACCATGCACCCTGCGCCATGTGCCCTGCGCTTGTACCGGGCACAATTGTAAGATAGGGCCCTTGATGTTGTTGCTCAGTTTTAAAGGAAGAATATTTTCAGTTTGTTGTGGTAGATGAAACCGAGAGATCACAAAGTTATAAGGATTCGTTCTGTGGGGACCATAAATGTCTGTACCAACTGCAATGCAAATCTAATATTAATTTAAACATCTGAGTCTGAACCAAAGTAGTGAACCCTGTCACCTCATAATCTTTTCTGCTAGTATGGCAAATAGAGCAGAAAGAAAAGATTTTTTTCTTTTTTTTTTCTTTTTTCCGTAAAGAGGTCTGCTACAGTAAACAGCTTGAAAACTGAGTAGGTGTCCCAATTCCAGTGTCCCCCCTTAACCCAATGCCCTGAATCCTCACAGACAATATCTCATGTGACATCTCTGTCTGTGTCTGAGTGCAGGAGAGTATGAAGGCTCTGATGCTAAGATGCTGTAGGAGTGGGACAGCACTTTGTGAAATCACTTTTCCTGCAGAAAAGAGCATCTCTGTGGATAGCAAAGTGTGAGGCTGATTTTTTCTGATTTTGTGTAGTGTCAAGTTTCTGTTTTTCACTCCCTCTTTCAACAACAGCTCTGTTGGACCAAATTAATATATTTGGAAATCACCACATACCATCATAAGACAAATAAGTATACCTTTTAATGACTGGTTAAAAACATATTAATTTATATTGAAAAGGCTTATTTTTTAAATTTTTTTCATGTTTGGCGTGTTTTTCTTTTCTCCAATTCACAATTTCACCATTATTACCATTTCAATGTCACAGTATGCGATTGAGTTCTTACCTCTTTGAAAATCGGCAGAGCTGCAGAACTGAAGTGTGCATAATGGGCTCTGAAAAACACTACAACATAGCACTCAAACTCTTACACAGTGGGACAGCCCTTACACACTTAATGGGAGTTTGTGTCAAAGTCTATAAGACACTTATCTAAAAGCTTCATTTACATTATAGGGTATGGCTTGATTTAACTGAATTCTACTTGATTTTATATCCAGCTACGTTTTCCCACTTCCTTTTTACCTACAGATACTTCTCCCTGCATCATAGGATTGACCATCCTACTGATGCTCTGTCTCCTTCATGTTTACAACAGTAAGAAAACAGTGTTTCAGAAGGCTGCAGACTTTATGTGACTAATTTTAACTTATGCTGTATATTTACTTCTAAATTGATTCACTTCACTACTAACCTCTTCTCCACTTGCATTCTCCTTTCACTTTGCAGCTCTCTTTCTCTTTTGTTCAACTGCACACTTGATATACACACAGGAGCTATGTGTAACGGTCACCACAGGTGAGTATGTTAATGATAGTTTATTTAATATTGGACCAGCATCAAAAAGATCCAGGAACGGCATAGCGCACGCGCCACCCTCTGGCGGAAAGGAAATTGCAACCTCCACAAAAGCAACTTAGTAACCTCATGTGGGTTACATATGCTTCTCTTACAACTGGGTATGAAAAGCATGGTGTACGTGACCTTTTAGTATTGGCTGACCTTGAATAAAACCTTGACCAAGATGAAAAAAAAAAACAACCAAAAAGAAAAAAAGCAAATTTAGGTAAGCAAATTAGATGCACCACGCAGAAATGAAGCAAAACTGACCTAAATAGATGGCCAAACCATTTTCACTTACAGGTGATAATTACAAAACAATAACTACAAATAAACATATGGCAGATACTTTGTTTCTAACTCAATAAATTGGGACAAAGCAAACGTCTTAACTCAATAAGCAGAATTATCTTTTCAGACCATCCTAAACTATTCCTCCCAAATGCCTTTTCTGTGGCAGAATTTGGAATACTTCAGGGCCCAGTAGTGAGCACTTAACACTTTGTATGTTTTCAAGCACTAAAACAGTAACTCCACTAGTTTTTCAGAGCAGAGTGTGTTCCCAAGTATAGATCAGTTCTACTGTATGTGTGGAAAAATTTTATAAAACATGTTGTGGCTCCAGAGGGAGCTGTAGTAAATGATCTCAAGTGTTGTTGCCTAAGTCAATGTCTGCTGAGGCTGAAGACCTCAAGTTAGAAAATGAAAAAATCTGGGAGTGTGAAGGCAGAAAGAATAAGCTTACCAGGCCTCTATAGACACTCTTCATCTCTGCTGCAGGCTGGTGGCTTGAAGCTACAGTGGCCTCTACTAAGAATATCAGTCAGAACTGTCTTTAGCTGAATTGCATTGTGGGTAATGTAGTGGCCAGGGTTATTCGACAAGGAAAAACTGTGTGTGGAATAAAAAAACAGACTATTTGTTTCTGCTGCATTAAGATCCAGCTTAACTGTCCAACATAAACCAGACAATGTTAAATGAGTGGAATGCAAATTTAACAATTATAACAATGTAACAACGCCCGTTAACATAATAAAGATGGTGATTGAGTTAAAATCTCATCTTCATCAGAAAACCAGTGATAATCCACAGGACTTGTTGTTCTTTGACAGCTAAACCCTTAGCAATTCACGATCTGGAATTGTGATCTAAATGATATCATCAGCAACCTGGACTCTTACAAAGAAATATACATGGAGAATACATAATACTTATCGGTGAGAAAAACTTATTTTATTCAGTGTTTCTTTTAAAACTCCGCTCTTTATAGTATAACACCGTGTTCTACATACAAGCCCTTACTTTCTTCTTGACTGTGAAAACTCTGTATGTCTAAAGCTGCTGGATAAAGGTTGACAGAAAATGACATAAAAAACTTTAATAGGCACATGCTAAACCAGAAACCTGATCATAGTTTACAACAAGATTAAAATTAAGTTGAAATGTCAATGACTCTTGGATTACAATATGTGTGTGCCGAGGGAAAGGAGAAAAAGAGATATTACTCTACAAGAAAGCTAAATTTTATGGACATTAAATCTAGTTTAAATCTTGCTCTCTCTGCACACACCCTGTGCATGTGCAAGGTCAAAATATGGAACACAAGATATTGTGTCAGAATCTGCTAGGCCATATTGAGACATAGCACATCCTGACACAATATCTTGTGTTCCATATCTTGACAGCTCTTTAGACCAGGAGGCTGAAACCTGGGCAGATTTATGCCTGTGCCTCCAGGAACACACCCTGTAAGTTTCAGCCTCCTAGTCCAAAGCATTACGGACTTATGGTCTCTGAAAACTTGAAATACCCTGGCCTCTGCACTAAGGTATTTGCAGTAGACAGGTCTGGAGAGGGGAACCCAGCTGGAAGTCTTAACAGGAATGACAGCCTGTTACTTGGCATGTACTGCCATATAAGGCCCTGCTCCTGGTTCCTTTATGCAGTCCTGGGGAGGGAGAGCCTGCTGGAGGTCCCCCCGGGAATAAAAGGCTTTTCTGGGTAATGCACGGTCTTCTGGGGCACCTGTCGTGGTTCAGCCTACTTAGGGGAGACCCAGGACAATCATTTAACTACTCTTTTACAGGGAGGATGTCCTTCATTTTCACACCGTATATTCTGCTTGTAGAGAGGATGAGAGCCCTAAAATTTCAACTTCCTAGCGCATTCCATCACAAAGTTGTGACTGTCTATTTCAAAGTTTTTGTATTAAAACTAGTGTGTGGTGAAAAATCCTATTGCCTGATTTTCTTCATTTTTGCACCATTGATTCACATGAGGGAGAGGGTGAGACTGATGAAATTGCAGCCCCTGTCCACTCATAGTACTGAGTTTGGGGCCCCTTTTGGTGTCTTTCTGTTGGGTCAGTGGGACCAAAATTGACATCCTGTATCAGGGGGATGACAGGTTTCAGCCAGAAGTGGTTACAAGTCTCTATCTCATTCAATGGCCAAATAGGCCCCAAAAAGACTGCACGGAGTGACCTTTTGACCTCTGAACTTTGGGAGGCCTTAACTTGGAAATGCAAAAGGCTAGGGGCATAGGACGAGCTGTTCCCGAAAGCTCTCAAAGAGCTCTATAACACGTGTAAATCAGACCCCTATTGCGAAGTCTATTATTCCAACCCGATTGAGTTGGTTTTTCTCATTAAGCCCTATATCTCTTTAAGGGAAGCAGCCAGGGATGTGGCACAAACATCGTTGGAAACTTCTCAGGATGAAGAGCTTTTCAGTCCTTCCTGGATGAAACCAATGCAACGCCGTTTTGGCACAATAGTGCCAACTCCTGGACATCAGCTCCACACGACAAGTTCTGGCAAACAACCAGAGAGAGATCCAGACATATGTTCCACCCTAAAGTGGGAGTACAAATTGTCATTATTGTGTTGTGTCCAAAAGGGCCTTTAGATATTTTAATGTTGCCACTTTTACTAATTTCTTGCCTTCATTCTCTGTTTTGTTATATTTTTAGTTTTGTAATATTGCTGTGTAAATAAAATTTACCATAATTATTAATTTATAACCTGAGTCCTTTTTTGTTATGAATTATATTTACCATTGCTGCCTGAAAACCAATAACAAAAATAATAGCCTACAATTTTATCCTCTGACAATGGAACTGAACTTTACATATCTAGTTGTATCTAAAGTTAGAGTCAAATTTTCAGGGATTATAACTACCACTGACTCTCATCAGTATATCACACCATACTTTGGTCCCTTTACTTTGCAATTTGGACAACTGTGATAGATAGCCATTGTGAGCTAAAGGAAAACAGGAGAATGGTGAAATAATTTTGACATTTGACTTTTTCTATCGATTTCCATGTGTTTTCCATGACTGGAAAATTGGTTAATCATTTTCCAGGTTTTCCAGGACGAGTGAAAACCCTAACAGTCTTTAGCGCTAGGCTAGACCTTCAGGGTGGAGAGCCTTTCAGCCCTTCCTGGATGAAATCAACACAATGCCTCTCTAGAAGGGGCAATAATATAAATACCTGAACATTAGCTCAATATGACGGGCTTGTACATGCCACTGGACCTGTTCAAACTATTTTTTGGTAATGACCTGGTTCAGTGCCAGGTTGTCTGCTTCCAAAACCTAAAATGCGGAGGCCAGGGTACCAGAAGTGGACAGAGGCCATTACTTGATAACCCTTTGCCCTAAGAGGCTGGAACCTGGTGGAATTGGTCCCTGGGCTTCCAGCAAGAGGCCCTTTAAGTTTCAACCCCATTGCCCCATGAACTCTGGAGATATGGCCACACCTGTCCACTTCCAATACCTTAGCGCTGGGTCCACGGTACTGCAAATGGACGGGTCATAAAATTGAAGTTTCTCCAGTCAGCTTCAAACTCAGCACAGTTGGATTACCGTGCCCAGGGGTGCTGATTCCAAAGTTTGGGAGTCCTAGCCCATATTGGGCTGAGATATGACCTGTCCATTTGGAGTACCCTGGGCCCAGCACTAAGGTATTGGAAGTGGACAGGTGTTGCCATATCTCCAAAGGACATGGTGCTAGGGAGCTGAAACCTACTGGACATTTGTCTGAAGGCCCAGGGACCAATTGCTCCAGGTTTCAGCCTCCGACCTAGGGCAAAGGGCTGTCAAGTAGGGATGCACGATATATCAGCATTAATATCAGTATCGGCCGATGTTCGTCATTTTTTAACATATTGGCATTGGTCCGATGAGTAAAACTGGACCGATATTAACAACCGATGTT
>JAQMCX010000504.1:0-11264 GCA_029814765.1 Acanthurus leucopareius | reverse complement strand
CGGACTCTTGGAAAGGAAACAATTAATCGCGTTAAAATCTTTATCGCGTTAAAATCTTTATCGCGTTAAAATCTTTACAATTAATTGATCGAAATTAATGCGTTAAAGTCCCGGCCCTAATTTAAACATCTTTGTGTCTTCGTGTCCAGTTTCTGTGAAAACAAATCACAGGCATATCTATGTTGTCTACATGAGGTACAAAACTCAGGGTTTTGCCGTGAAAGTAGAACTTTTGACTCAGTTTGTGATTTGCCGTTGTGCAGCCTTGCTATTTGCTATAGTTTGTCGTTTGACATGAAGATCGAACCTCCTGTAGATGCTGTAAGTTTCTATCCTGGATGATTCTTACATGATCTGACAAATGATCTCAGAGTTTTATGTCATGGATGTTAAAGATTTCAGAGATGCTTTTGAATGTCAGAACTTTAAATCATGCAGTTCGGCTGACGGACCTTCACTTCACATCACTGCCTGTCTGTCTGCCTGCCTGTCTGTCTGTCTGTCTGCCTGCCTGCCTGCCTGCCATCCTGCCTGCCTGTCTGTCTGTCTGTCTGTCTGTCTGTCTGTCTGTCTGTCTGTCTGTCTGTCTGTGTCTTGTCTGACCCCTTCAGCCTGTTTGATGACTGTAAACTGTTTCTGTGTGAATGTGAATGTGAGCCTGACAGTCGCAGCTCAGGGGGAAGAGATTTCTGCTCTGATTGAACTTCCACTGAGAGAAGAAGTGTGCTGTTTCCCAGCTCACCCTGAAGGCAGCAGCAGGAGGTGAGTTCAAGTTGGGAGGTTTGACTTTCAGAGTGACCTGGCTGCTTTCCCTGTTTGTGTCTCTATCAGTGTGTTGGCTCACCTGCAGACAGCTCACCTTGACTTACCTGTGCAGGTATGATACTTCACTTCATTCTGTGACATTAAATCAGCCTGAAAAGGTTTTTCTCAGGGTTTTGTCTTGAAAGTAGAACTTTTGACTTAGTTTGAGATTTCCGTTGGGCAGCTTTGCTATTTGCTGGAGTCACAATGTGAAGACATGAAGTTTGTCATTTGACATGAAGATCAAACTTCCTCCTGTTGATGTCCAAAGCTCACAAATGGAGGGCTTCACACTGTTAGAAACAGAATTCACCTCAGACCTGGTTCAGTGGTTTTTCTCTCAGCGTCTTTGAACTCATCTCTGACCAGCCAGAAGTGGACAGTGACTCAGTGCATTTACTCCCGTACTGCAGTAATGCAGAATAATGTTTGTGTTGGTATTTCTCTCCAAAGACACAAGAAAAAACGGTATTTTAAGGAAAAAACTAAATAAAAGCCTTTCTTGTTATTCTTTATTAGGTACATTATTACATTTCCATTCAAACATGAAGCAAAAGTTCATCGAGAGGAGATTCTGATATCGGCTCCCTTCGAGTGTTTCTGCTGTGACACTTTAAACTCGCTGTGCTTCAGGAGGACAATGTGTGCAAACAGCTCGAGCTGAAAACGACGCAGCGACAAAACCAGCTTGTCAGATATTTAAAAGTGTGCAGCTTTAAAAAACAAAACAAAATGTGCAGACTGTCAATTCATTTGATATTTCATTAAAATAAAAAAGTCAGTGCAGGTTTAAAGACACTAACGAGATAAAACAATATGAGTGACACACAACTTAAGGAAAAGATCTTAATGTTTATTGGCTGTTAAAGAAAAACCTTCGAACCAGCTGGAAGTTTTGGTTCCAGTTCTGTTTACAAACAGGAACCAATCAGTGACCGTTGCTGAAGCCGCTGATCCTTAAAGTATGACATCAGAGGTTTCTAACACTGTCTGCTGTGGCCCGATGATGTCACAGTGATGTCACAGTGATGTCACCAGACTCTTTAAGCAGCAGAAAAACAGTCGTCTTGGTTCCCAAACTTCTGTCTCTCTCCTTCTTGCTCTCTGTCTCTCTCTCTTAGGTGAGCAGTGATTGACAGGACATGGACCAATCTTTCTCAAGTGGGTGGGGTCATGTGAGTGTGCTCAGTTGTTTCCCACCTTCTGTGGGCCAGGATGTTGCTGTCGCCATAGTGAAGCCCCTGGGAGTTGGCCTGGGAAACCCGGACACCTTCAGTCTGCTGCGCACAGACAGACAAGTGTGTCTGTGTGTGTGTGTTTGCGTGTGTGTTATGCAGTTGGTGTTTAGTGTTTGATTAATGTGTAAAACTGAGCCTAAAAATCATTTACTCGGTCAATAAGAGCTTTTCTCTGGATTCTACACTGACAAGAGTAGAAAACAAACAGACACACCTGTGAGTGTGACACAAAACAGTCCAACACACAAACTGTCCGAAGTGTTTAGTGTCAACACAAGCTGAACATTCTGACCTCAGGAAGGAGGGTTTCTCACAGAACTGCTCTTGTTTGGAGGCGTTCCTAATAAAATGGACACAAACACACTCAGGTTTAACTGAAAACGACCTCACAGCGGCTGACAGTGTGTAGAAATATTAAATCCCTGTCTGTGTGTGTGTGTGTGTGTGTGTGTGTGTGTGTGTCCAGGTGAAGTGGGCGATGGAGGTGTTGTCTCACGGTTTGACTCTCCCTTTGGATGGAAACACTGTCAAACTCTGCGTGGACGTCTACACTGATTGGCTGATGGCCGTGGTTTCCCCGAGAGACTCCATCCCTCCACCAATCAGCAGGGAGCCCAACCTCTACGTCCAGAAGATCTTACGACACCTATACAGCCTCTTCCTGCCCAGGTACGTGGTCACACCTGGATGAACCGCTAACAGACCTGCTGCACATGGAAAGAACATTTAATTATGAACCTGCTGACTTTTAATGATCATTTACCTTTAATGACACATTACCTGGACAGGTAATGACAAGGTTCTCCAGATGTCCTCTGTGTGGTTCTGGCAGCCATTTAGGGGCTCACAGACTCCTTCTTATCATTGTTTTGATGTTCTGGAGGTCATAAAGAGATTTTCAGGTAAATCTAGTTGTCTTTTTTGAGGTTTTAGCAATAAGCAGAGGTTTTTTGGATCTTTCTATGTTGTTTAACCGGTCATTCAAAGTGCTCTTTATATGTGCTGCTGGTGATGTGGTGGTCGTTGTGGAGGTCCAGAGGTTCTGCAGGTGTCTCTGGATTGGAGTTTATGAGACTTGGTTCCATGAAGGCCTTGTTTTTGTTTGGAGAAAAAGGTTCTACAAAAGTGTTGTGTGATTGAAGTGTTCAAACAACTTAAAATCATGAACGTTCCTCACATTTCTCTCAGCAGTGTCTAAAGTGCAGATGATAAGAAGTAACTATCACCAGATCGCTCCTTTAGTTCGTCTCTGTGCTTTTAAAACATCTTCAGCAAACCTTTGTGTTCTTTGTCAATTCAGCAGTCTGTAAATAAAACAGGTTGCCCTCCTTTTTTCAAACATTAAACACTACAGACGCATTCATTCAGTGTTTGCATGAAGACGATGAGCAGGTCACTTTGGCAGAGGTCAGGTCTTCTCACTGCACCTTTTGCAAAACAAACACGTCCCTTTAAAAAAGGGCTACGGGCTCGTTGGTGCCGCTCTAATTGCTAAACGCTGATTTTAGATCTGTGCTTTGTTTTCAGTGAGGCAACAACAAAAAAACAAAACTCACGGCGACAGAAAGTGAATCCGTCAGTGGATTCTTCCTAAAACAGGATTTACAGTGTCTGCAGTGTAATTTTCAGCCTCTAGGTGGCGATGCCGTCTTTGTGAACTGGTGCTCTTTTAGCAGAACTAAAATCAGTAGCTGCTGCTGTCACATGTCTCACCTTGTCAAACTGTCGTTTGGGAGGTTGTTTTGAAAGGATCCTCTCAGAAATGTGCTGTTTCACACATGAAAACACTGAGGTGTCTCACTGCTTTCAGCAGCTTCGCTCTCTGCTTCTTCAGCTCTTAAATAAATATGCTGATCTTGTCTGTCGGGTCTGAAGGTGCTTGTTTCTGCCTTCAGTTCATTCAGCTGTCTGAAGTTTTGGCAGTGTTGGCCAGTTTAATCAGAAAACTTGCTGGTACCCAACTCGAATCTTTATCCTCCTCCCCCAAAACATCTGAATTTCTTCTCTAATGAACTCTTGAAAACTCAGAAGCAACACAGCTGAATGTTCAGCTCCTCTTCAGGGCTCCTGCTACGATGAACTTGACCACAGTGGAAACTTTGGTCAGAGCTCTGGGTTCCTGTCCTCAGTCTTTGAACTGTCTGATTTATCCGTCTCTTCTTCACCCCCCCCAGGTCAGACCACCTGAGTGTGGTCTACCTGTCTCTCTGCCAGCAGGTTTTGTGTGCAGTTCAGACGTTGGCCAGAGAGAGCGCTGTGATGAGCAGAGACACCTGGGAGACTCTGCTGCACTTCCTGCTCCACATCAACTGTGCCATGATTGCTCCACCCACTACGACAGGTGAGACCGGCCAATCAGTTTGCTCACCTGTCCGCCTGTCTGTCTGTCTGTCTGTCTGTTTCTCACTGGTCTGTCTGTCTGTCTGCAGGCAGCGTATCAGACGAGCTGTCTGACCTGTCGATGGCTGTGCTGTTTGATGTCTGGTTGCTGTCTTGCTCTCGGTGTTTTCCGTCTCACTCTCTGTGGCTGAGAGGCAGACAGATGCTGAGCAGCTGGAGACATCAGCCTGAAGTGGTGGAGCAGTGGAGTCGAGTCATCACCGCCCTGACGTCCAGGTGCCAACCAACAAGTGAACAAACAAACAAACAAATAAACAAGCCAATAAACAAACAATCAAACTAACTAACAAAAACCTCCAACCAACAAACCAACAAACCAAAACCCCCAACCAACAACTGAGCCAATAAATGAGCCAATAAAGGAACAAATGAGCGAAACAAACCTCGAACAGTCACAGGAACTCGCTCTGTCATCATCTCAGTGTGTGTTGTGTGTGTTCAGGTTGTTGCAGCTGACCTTCGGACCGACCTTCCCCCACTTTAAAGTCCCAGATGAAGATGCTGCTCTGATCCCTGCACACATGGACCGTCAGCGAGTCTCTCACACCTGGTTCAGGTTCCTGCATCTGCTCAGGTAACACTCACTCCCTACAGGAAACTGCTAACAGGTAACAGGATGTTCGTTTTTAACGGAGTTTTAGTTTTTAAAACAAACTCTTTCATATTCCACATTCAAACAGAAGAGTTTTGCTCCTCTCAAAGATTCAAGACTCACTTTATTGCTGCACGTAATAAGAGACTCAGTTTGGTTTAGTGAACATTTAGGGCAGCAGGCCTCTGTGGGATTCTGGGAAAGCAGGATCAAAGGTGCTCAAAGGTGATTTTAAAGTGAACAACAGGTTGGTTTGTTTGGCTAAAATTAAAGAAGCAGTATCATCGTCACAGCTGAGTGATGTGGGTTTGGCCCCGATTAAATGAAGTTTTTTAAATTGAAATATAATATTTCCAAATTCACAGTGGAGATAAAAGGTTCTGGCTCATCCTTTGGGTCGTAAACTGACTCCCTGTGGGTTTACTTGGGTCATCCAGGACCATTTTGTCTGATCTGTCCAATCCCCTCTGGACTCTCAGGACCGACCGCCTCACTGTGAAGAGTAAATCTCTTTAACGTCCAAACTTTGTCCTCCAGTAATCCAGTAATTACATGATCGGTTTGCCTGTTTTGTCTGCAACTAAACCATCTTAATTCCTCTAGGGTGCTGGGTATAAGACTGCACATCCAGATCCCCATGCATGCACTTATGATGTCTGATTTATGATTTGAGGAATTATTTAACTTTTTTATTTATTTATTTATCTCTTATTTCCTAACTTTTGTAACATGAATTAATGATTATGTTTTTTTTGCTGAGATCCCCCCCCCCTTTTACTCTTCTGAACTTACAGCATGTTTTCCTTTACTAGGTGTTCACTTACTTGTATTCATTTTATATATTGTGTGTCATGTATACAAATTTTATGTCCCTAGCATGGGGACAACTCACTTATTGTATTAACTGTGTTTTGTTTTATATTGTGTGTGACAGCACTTACTGACTCTGATCTTCTTGTAGTCGTGTTTTTGGGCTGCCCTCCTCCAGCCAGCAGAGTTCTCCCTTGCTCTACCTGCCACCAGGAGTAGATTCCAATTAGTTAACTTTCTTTTGTGCAGCCCCAGTCACCCCACCACCAAAAACACCTCGATCAGAGGAATGAACGTGGACGAGGCGACCTCACCAAGACCTCTGTTGCCTGTGCAAGGGACACACATTCATGGCAGAATAAAAATCATGCTCTCCTAACCTAACCCACCCAGTCAATTAACCCAAACTTCAACCTACACTTAATACCTAAACCTTAACCATTATTAATATATGCCTTCATTTTTACCACATCCTATTAATCTCCTAAATTTAAACTTTCCACCTAATACCTAACTTACACATTTATAACGCTATTGCTCCCCTTCACAGTTATTTTACTCTAAACTTGACTTAGCTTACACCACTTACTTCCTTGATTATGAAGGACAAGAGCCAATTTTGTGAGTTTGATGTAAACTTTCAGCACTAGATTCATAATTATGCTTCTCAGCTTCTCTCGCTGAGAAAACGCTTGTTTTCACAGCTTACTGCTATCAGTGACATTTTCTCAATGCAAGCTAAAAGACATGAAATTCTGAGCCCATAATGCAGAAAACTTGATGAATATGAAGGACAAGAGCAAATAATGTGAGTTTAATGTAAACTTTAAACAGTCTACATTGATAATGACGACTCTCAGCTTCTCTTGCTGAGAAAACGCTTGTTTTCACAGCTTACTGCTATCAGTGACATTTTCTCAATGCAAGGTCCCAGACATGAAATTGTGAGTCCAGAATGCATAAAATGACATGATTATGAAGGACAAGAGGGAATTTTATGAGTTTGATGTAAACTTTCAGCACTAAATTCATGATTATGGTTTCTATGGAGTTAAAATCATGCCAAAACATCACAAACACAAAACATGTTTTACTCACGCCTAATGATTCACAAACAAACTCAGTGTGGTTTGCAAATACAAAACATCATTCACAAACTATTGCATTTTGTTTTGCAAATAAGAAACGTACCTATCCAACAAATACATCCTGCTTCAGAAACAAATACAGCATGTTTTACACATATAAAGGAACATATTTCTTCAATTACAAAAAACTATCCCTCAAGTACAAAAACAGAACAACCTTCAAGTACAAAAAAATCCTTAAAGTACAAAAAACCAATTCTACAACTACGAAAAACTGTCACGTGACTTTTGGCAATCTTACCACTGTCACGTGAAAGACTACTTAGGTTTATGTTTTTTATCACCTTTCCAAGTTGATGTAAAGTGGCGAAGTTATGAGATGATGATAATAATAGAAAAAGAATTTTATTATTTTGAGCTGTTAAAAAATATGTCTGGCCATTTTATTTGTTTATGATACATATAGTTCAATTACCAATTCATCTACAGTAATTGGATGGTAGTTAAACTGCAGTGCATTTCAAATCTCTGTAGCTTTTTTCAGGAGTTAACTACTTTGGGTCATGTAGTTTAGCTAGTTAATTACAAATTGCAAATTCATAGTATTAGAATAACATTTTTGGTCATAAAATATGGCACAATGCCACAGCTTATTGGCCACAGTTGTCATTTAATGACAATCACCTGTTATTTATAATTACATGTGGTTTGAGTTTAAGATGTATTTGGCCGAATATTAAGAATTTCTCTAGAAATGTTGCATTTTTTGTAATTCCATGTTAATAACTGCTACCTATCCTCTTTACAACAAATACTTAGAGGCAGCCGCCGAAAATGAGGGAGGGTCATGTCGTCGATCTAGAGTGGAAATACCATTTATTGACAAAGCCCACCTTACACGTGAATATGTGGTAAAACACACATCAAAACCAGACGAACATTCATCTGATGTCCCAGCACAAGCAGTGCCTCATGACGAGCCTCCAGTAACTCACCACGGGATGAAAAACAATTCCATTAAAAGTGATATAAGTGAATACAAACTCAACCACTTACCTCCTAACAGCCCGACTGCTCAATCACATAACTTCTTTGCTCTCTTGCCACCATCAACCAATATCCCAGACAAAGAGTTAAACCCTCAGAGGGAACAACATGATACACACTGGGTACAAGAGCCTTTCAGTCTCCATTCCCAGCCTTCAGAGGTACAGTCACAGCCCACGTTCATGCCCATTCACCACCCTTCTAACAAGTCAGACTCAGCTGATTTAGCAAGGTACTTACTGCGTCGACAGATGGTGAGCTCTTGTCCTCCAATTTGACGATCAGCCTGAGAACTACTGGGCCTGGAAGGCATCGTTCATCGGTGCGACCAGTGACTTAGACCTAACAACAAGGGAAGAGCTCGACTTGATGATTAAATGGCTTGGCCCTGAGTCATCTGAACAGGCAAATGCATTAGAGCACTGCACGTTCACAATCCAGCTGCTGGCATTAGCTTCATGTGGCAGAGACTTGAGGAGTGTTTTGGAGCGCCTGAAGTCATAGAAAGAGCACTCATAGAGAAAATAGAGAGCTTCCTTAAAATCTCTAATAGAGACAATCACAAATTGCGAGAGTTAGGAGATTTACTTCTAGAACTAGATGTGGCTAAAAGCGGTGGCTATCTCCCTGGCCTCTCCTATTTGGATATAGCGCGAGGAGTTAACCCCATAGCAGAAAACCTACCTCACAACTTGCAGGAAAAATGGATAGGACAAGGCTCAAAGTACAAAGGGGACTATCAAGTAGCATATCATCCATTCTCCCTATTTGCCATATCTGTCTGTGATCAAGCCAAAATACGAAACAACCCTAGTTTCAGCGGGCTATGCAGTGGTGGAGTTAAGTCAGAGAGCTTTAAATTAGAGAGACCTGTGAAACACAATTACAAGTCATCTGTATCTGTAAGAAAGACTGACATAGAAACTGATCCAGAGGCTAACCCTGCCCCCTCCACAAAGAAAAGGGTAACTGACCCAGATAAAGAATGCCCTCAACATAACAAACAACACCCTCTCAGGAAGTGTCGAGCATTTAGAAGCAAACTGCTGGAAGAGCACAAAGTCTACCTTAAAGAAAAGAACATCTGTTTTAGATGTTGTGCCTCCACACTACAGCGTGCTGGAGACTGTGTGAGACCTGTACATTGTTATGAGTGTGAGAGCAGCAGACACATATCTGCATTACACCCAGGGCCAGCTCCAGTGAAAAATACAGACTCCACATTCCATGCAGACCATAGCAGGGAAAGGAACGAAAGCACAGGGAGTTCAACACCTGAGGTTACTTCAAAATGCACAGAGATATGTGGTGAGTCAATGTCCCCCAGATCATGCTCCAAGATATGCCTAGCTAAGGTGTGTCCCGCCAATCACAGAGAAAAGGCAGTCAAAACATGCGTAGTGCTTGACGATCAAAGTAACAAGTCACTAGCAAGAACAGAGTTCTTCCACCTCTTTGACATCAATGAGAGTTCTACTCCTTACACCTTGAAAACCTGTTCAGGTATCATGGAGACCACAGGAAGAAGAGCACAGAACTACATTGTGGAATCTTTAGATGGTAGGACATGCCCAACGTTGATTGAATGTGACATGATATCTGACGACCGGGCAGAGATCCCTTCCCCAGAAATTGTGCAGCATTATTCTCACCTCAAATCTCTGATGAACCAGATACCAACACCCGATCCAGATGCAGCCATTCTTCTGTTACTTGGTAGGGACATCTTACAACTCCATAAGGTCAGAGAACAGCGTAATGGTCCTTCCAACACACCTTATGCACAATGTCTAGATCTAGGATGGGTAGTTGTTGGAGAGGTATGCTTAAATGGAACTCACACACCTACAACAGTAAATGTGCACAAAACCAACATATTGAAAAATGGTTGACCATCATACCTCAAGTCCTGCCCCAGACAAATTCACATTAAAGAAAGCTGCAGCAGCATTACAGATCAAAGTCCGCAGAGCTGGACAAGAAATGCCGACCTGGCTGATGAGAAAAATGACATTGGGAGCAAGGGGTTTGAAAAAACTTGTGATGACGACAAGCAAGCCCTATCAATTGACGACAGGAGCTTCCTCAAAATTATGGACAGAGAAGTCTACAAAGATGAAACTAACCGGTGGGTGGCGCCTCTACCCTTCTGTCAGCCAAGACGTCAGCTTCCCAACAATTGGAAACAAGCAGAGAGACACCTCTCATCACTAAGACACACCTTGGAAAGAAAGCCAGAAATGAAAGAAGAGTTTCTTGCATTTATGCAAAACATGTTTGACAATGACCAGGCCGAACCTGCACCACGTCTACAGAAGGAACAAGAGCGTTGGTATCTGCCGATATTTGGCGTCTATCACCCTCAGAAGCCAAATCAGATAAGAGTTGTTTTTGACTCAAGTGCAAAGTACGAAGGCATTTCACTCAATGATGTTCTTTTGAGTGGACCAGACCTCAACAACTCTCTGTTAGGTATTCTGTTATGCTTTCGTAAAGAGTCAACTGCAGTTATGGCTGATGTCCAGCAAATGTTTTACTGTTTCACTGTTCGAGAAGACTACCGTGATTGTTTGAGATTTCTTTGGCATCAAGACAATGACCTCTCCAAAGAAATTGTGGAGTTCAGGATTAAAGTACATGTGTTTGGCAATGTACCCTCCCCTGCAGTAGCTATTTATAGCTTGAGGAAGGCTGCAGAAGAAGGGGAGAACGAGTTTGGCGCAGACGTCAAGCAGTTTGTTCTCAAGAACTTTTATGTGGATGATGCACTTACCTCAGTCCCCAGCAATGATGAAGCAATAGACCTCCTGAAAAGAACAAAGAAAACGTTAGAACAGTCCCACATCGAGTTGCACAAAATTGCTTCTAACAGCAACAGTGTCATGAAAGCCTTTCCTCCTGAAGAACGAGCTAAAGACCTCAAGGACTTGAACTTATCTGGAGATCCACTGCCACTACAACGAAGCTTAAGGCTTACCTGGAACCTCGAAAAGGACAGCTTCACATTCCACATGTCCCCTGAGGAGAAGCAATTCACCAAAAGAAACATTCTTCCTACAGTAAACAGCCTGTATGATCCGTTAGGGTTCGCAGCAACTGTAACATTAAAAGGAAGAGCCCTCGTTAGAGAACTCTGTGAGGAGAAAATCGAGTGGGATACTCCCATTCCACAAGAGAGAGAGGATGAGTGGAAAACTTAGAAGAATTTCCTAAAAGACTTAGATCAGCTGTGTATACCCAGACAATACATTCCAGTCTCTCTACTCTCTACTCAACAAAAAGAAC
>JAQMCX010000503.1:0-11273 GCA_029814765.1 Acanthurus leucopareius | reverse complement strand
ATCCCAGTTCTTGTCAGTACACGTGCAGCGGCATTTTGGATCAATTGCAGACTCTTTAAAGACTTTATGGTGCACCCTGATAGTAAGGAGTTGCAGTAGTCCAGTCTGGAGATGTGCTTCCTAAGCCGCCAGAGCTTGACTATGCTCCCACTTGCAGCCAAAACCATGATCAGATGAACCTCCACGACCTGTCACTGTTAAATTTTGTCAATATATTGAGAAAAATATTGTTTCGAAGTGGGCAAAGACACATAAGGACTCTTCTTACAACTAACACAGGATTAAAATCTATAAATATTTCAGCACGGCAGACAGGGAGTAAAGTTTGGTACACTGTATCCGATGCATCTTGATGCCTTGTTTCTCGCATAAATTACTGGTGTCCATATTCTGTCAATATATGGGTGATGACCGTAGTGTCCAGTGCAAAGAAATGCATTTATTTAGTACAGATGGATAAAAATCTTTTTATAGAAACTACCTAAAGCCTTGGGGGAGATGCTAATTTTGTAAAGATCCAAATCAAACTGATCGGCTAAATCTGACCTTATTTCATATCAAACTGATAGAGGGTGACTGTATTTCACATTAGACTGATAAATGTAATTGTAACGTTGTAATTGCAGATGCCATGGCTATCTTACACCCAGTTGTAATTGTAAACGGCTATTTCAAATTAAGATGATAAATCTGACGGTATTTCACATTTAACTAATACTAACAATCTGAGGATATATAATCCATATCCATATTTTTGCAGAATAACATTACTCAGCCTCACAATGGGTTACACTAAATACACTTTTTTTTAATAACTCAAACTCAGTTGGACTCACCTCAACTAAATTGAGGTAAATAGCCTACTAGCTAGTTAGCAGCCTTTTAGCTAAGCTAGCTCACTGTCATATGGTCTCACTGAAATCTACTGGAAAAGAAAAATATTTTGAACAAGGCAAATTTTAAAGATATATTTTATAGGGGAGGAATTTCACAGGCACACTGAGATTCCTATAGGAATAAGTGGACTTCCAATCGATTTGTCTCTATGTTTCACTCCAATTTCAATAGTTAACCCAGAGGCACTGCTATTTCAATGCATAAATGAATAGGGTTCACCCCAGATCACATATTTCTGATCCTGGTTGTCATTAAATTATAGTTTCTGGTACTCTTAATCAAACACTAGATGTGTTAGTTAGTGTATACATGCTTAGCAACAACTCAACAATCATCATGTTGTATTCTCTAAAAATCTGGAAACTCTTTAGACAACAGTTTAACGTTTTTAAAATCTCCTTCCATTCTTACCCCTGTTTGCAATAATCATTTATTTTAGCCCTCTTTTTTAGATACAACCTTTACAGGGTGAGAGGTCTGGTCTCTTTCTGTGACCTCTATTTTGATGAGACATTTTGAAGTTTTGAAAACCTTGTCACCAAATTTGGCAAGCCAAACCATGGATTATTTATATATTTCCAACTTTGCAACTTAGCAAGAGCACATTTTACATCTTTTCCTGAACTGCCTGAGAAAACTCCATTAGAGAATATGATGTCTTGCCCAGAATTACACAATAATATTTCATCCATTTATAATATTCTTCTTTCCTTATAATTGTCATTTGTTGCTGAAGGACACATGGGAACAAAAAGCTGGGGCTCCTGCTGAATAAAGAGTGGTGGAGGGACATAATGCTCAGGATCAACTCTACTTACGCTCATATGAGCCTCATTTAGTGTAGTGTACAGGATCAACTACACCACCTCACGCAATGAAGTCAGTTACACTTTGTGCTTCAACAGCCAAACTTGGGCCAAGTGTAAAGCGCAAACGTAAAACAGTCTGCACTGCTAGATTTGTCGCAGCCGGCCAATGTGCTCACACAGATTTCCACAATCACAGACACTCTTCATCTCTGTTTTTACCACTCAACAATGTAAAATATTAAAGTGTTTTTTGAACATATTTAGTAGAGTTAAAAGAGTGTCCTTTGAAAATATTTTTGATCACAAAGTGCACATTTTGAGCACGCGGCTGATGTGACTACTGCAAAACAGTATTACCTCACCCAGCCCATCTCCCTGCAACTTGCCATGGACCAATTGTCCTCTTAGGCTTCAAACCAAGCCATAGAGCTAAACCCAAGTAAATGTAAAGTTTTTCATGTGAACTTTTCACACAATCCACTCCCTCTGGCTCCCCTGGTTCTAAATGGCCACCGCATAGAAGTGGTACTGTCAGTCAAGGTCCTCAGCCTATGGGTCAAAGGGAACTTGGAGTGGGACCAGAAGGTCAATCAAATGCTCCGCACTACCAGCCAAAGGCTTCACGTTCTGTGTAAGCTGAAATGTTTTGGTGCAGGCAAAGAAGACCTTGTGAAAATCTTCAAAACATACATCTGGCCCCCCTCTCTGACTGCTGACCAATCAAATCAGTTGGAGAAAGTCTAAAAAAGAGCCTGCTACATTATTCTTGGAGTATAACAATTACGAGCCCTCTCTCACTACCCTTGGCTGGCTTTCAGAGAGATGGGAAGAACTGTGCTGCAGACATGCCCTACAAGTCCCACATAAGAGAACTCCTCCCCCACTCCAACAGGTCTGGTTCTGGCTTCAGCACCAAACAGGCCTGTTAGCTCCTTGCTATGCAAACAAGAACTGTTGATTACAGAAACTCTACTATTGCTGAACAGACTTTCAGAAGTTAGCTGACTTTGGTGGAACCCTGCCATCTCCATATAAGATGCACTCTCAGGCTTTTACCTCCTGAGCCAAGAGATCTGTCTCCTCATCTCCTTTCTTTGTTCAAACCTGGTAATTGAGACTCCTGTCAACATTTGCTTCGGGCTTGGTGTAAGATAGCCATGTCATCTGCATCACTGACACACACACACACAAACTTTCCTTAAAGGTAATGAGAGCAGACTTTCTTACTGGTTATTGCATTTTTAGCTAAAGGAAAACTAATGAAACACCCATTAACTGATGAGGTGATTGTGCACAGCTGATAGGACTATCCTGCTGTGCGCCAGTGATGCAAGGGTTGGGGCAGAACAGGATACTTCTGCTGCTCCGGGAGCAAGACAGCAAAGGTGGATTTGGACACTCCCCTGAATGAATTAAAACCTGTGCACCTCAAACTTTTAGCTTGCGCCACAAAAGAGTGTAAGATGGGGCTCATAGTGTCTTTTCTCCACTTACAAAAACACACACTCAGTCAGAGGATCATTAAAAAAATTTCATAGAACATGGGACCCCTTTCTTTCTTTTTATTTTTTCCAACTCTCTTTATTGAATTTTCACACTTTTAGAACACATTCAACAGATAATGCAGACATAAAATGTTCTGCACGTACATACTTACACTGCACATTATCCTTCACCCAAATGCAATTTGGACATCTTGATTCATCTTTAATCAATAAATAGATAAATATGTGTTACATTCACACATATGTACCTCAGTGTCTTACACTATAGGGCAAAAGACAGGGGAGAAGAGTACAGGTAAAAAATGAATTAATTACATAAATTAATCAATTTATTTAAGTAAAATAAAATAAATAAACAATAAATAAATAGATAAATAAATGGTGGGGGGGGGGAGTAATGCTGAATCTTGCCACCAGGCTACATATTGTTGTTAAAACAATCAATAAATGGCTGCCAAGTTCTATAAAATTTATTTTCTTGATTTTTCAATAAAAATCTTATTTTCTCAAGCTCCATATGTTTCATAACATCTTTCAAAAGATCTGAAATAGTTGGGGGTATTTTTGGTTTCCAACTAAGTAACATCAATCTTCATGCCAGCAGGCTAACAAATTATTTCATTTGCTCCATATTGTTCTTCAATACACTCAAGTCAAAAATTCCAAGAACTGCCACTAGAGGGTCTGCGCCAATTGGCCTGTGTAAAATATTTGATAGAGTCTGAAAGATAATATGGCAAAAATTTGATAATTTTGGGCAGCTCGAAAACATATATCCCAGCAATGCTGGTGCAAGTCCACATCTGTCACAGGAGGGATCAACTGAAGGAAATATTTTGTGGAGTTTTTGTTTTGACCAGTGTACACGATGTATTAATTTAAATTGTAGAAGGCCATGTCTTGCACATATTGAGGATCTGTGAATTTGTGCCAGGGCTGTCTCCCATTGTTCTTCGGTGATTTCCCCTCCTAAATCATCCTGCCAGGCTGATCTCAGATGGTCCATGGTATCCGTAGATAGATTTGAGAGTTTCTCATAAATATAGGATATTCCTCCCTTCTTATGAGGATCTTGTATAAGTATCATTTCCATTATGGACCGATTAGGTATGATGGATTATACTGCATAACAAAACCCCGTACCTGTAAATATTTATAGAACTGGGACCTTGGAATCCTATATTTTCTCTGAACCTGTTCAAATGTTGGAAAGGTTTGGTCTATAAACACGTCTAAGAAACTGTGAATTCCTTTTTCAAACCAGTCATCAAATATATCATTGTTAAATGAAGGTGCAAAGGCATGGTTTTCAATAATAGGACTTTGGAGTGAAACAGACTGCCACCCATAAAACTTACTAATCTTAGACCAGATCTTGAGTGATTGGGAAACAACCACGTTAGTTAATATTTCAGGGTTGACAGTGGGCAGAGCTGAAAACAACATGGCTGGAAGGGAAGAGGGATAACAGCAGGTCCTCTCTATGTTTAACCATTGCAGAGGGTTATTTTGTAGCCAGGAAGCCATCATTTTGATCTTGCTTGCCCAATAATAAAGTTTGAAGTTTGGCAATCCCATACCTCCTATTGATTTTGGCCTCTGTAGGAAAATCTTCCTTAATCTAGGTACTTTCTTGTTCCAGATAAACTCTGAGACCATCTTATCTGTGTTTTGGAAAAAATCATTTTTGATACACATGGGAATGCACTGAAATAGAAAAAGAAATTTTGGGAGGACATTCATCTTAATTATGTTAATTTGGCCTGCTAATGTTATGGGGATGTGGGACCATTTTTGCAGATCCTCTTTTGTTTTATCTAATAATTTCAGAAAGTTCTCTTTGTAAAGATCTGTAATGGTTTTGATAACATTGATTCCCATATATTTAAACTGATTTGAGATCCTGAAAGGTGAATTGTTGAGGAGTTGTTGTTCATTTGAGGTTTTAATTGAGAATAGTAAGCTTTTATTAATATTAATTTTATATCCTGATATTTGTCCAAATTTATTCGGAATTGAAATTACTGCAGGGATTGATTTAGAGGGGTCAGAGATATATATTAATAAATCATCTGCGAATGATGAGGTCTCGTGTTTGGTACCTCCTGTAAAGATCTCGCTGTATTCAACTGACAAATGCATGGAGATTGCTAGAGGCTCAATTCCCAGAGAAAAAAGGAGAGGGGATGGCGGGCATCCCTGTCTAGTGGATCTTGTTCATTTAAAATACTCAGATCTGATCTTATTTGTCTGTACTGACATCGGAGATGCATCCAGTAGCCTAATCCATGACACAAACCTTGAACCGAAACCAAACCCTGACAGGGCCGAGAAGAGGAAACCCCACTCGACCCTCTCAAAGGCCTTCTCTGCATCCAGGGATATCAATATTTCAGAAGGTTAATTAGGGTTTGATGTATAAATAATATTAAATAATTTCTGCGGATGTTATAAATCATTTGTCCATTCTTGATAAATCCTGTCTGATCCTTGTGTATTATTATTGGAAGTACATGTTCTAATCTTATTGCCAGTACCTTTGCTAAGATTTTGGTGTCTACATTCAATAGACTCACTGGCCTGTATGATGCAGTTTCAAGTGGATCCTTTCCTTTTTGTGTATTAAAGAAATAGTTGCCTGATAGAATGTTGCTGGAAGAGAGCCCCTTTCTGCCGATTCGTTGAAGATTTTCAGTAGAAGTGGCGCTATCTCTACCGTAAAAGTCTAAAAAAAATGTAAAATTCAGCCATGTACCCATCTGGGCCTGGTGCTTTTGAACCTTGCAAGCTATGGATTGCCAAGGTAACTTCCTCCAAAGTTATAGGCTCCTCCAACACAGGCATATCATCCTGACTAATGGAGGGAATATTTAAATGGTCAAAGTACTCCTTTATAGTTCTAGCATATCTGTGGTTTCTGTTGTATATAGTTTAGCGTAAAATTGTTTAAATTCTTGATTTATTTCAGATTGGTCCTTTGTTGTATTTCCGGAACTTGTGCGAATTCTAGTTATTTGTCTCGATGCCTCAGTCAGTCTTATCTGATGAGCTAATTGTCATCCAGTTTTCTCTCCATGTTCGTGGTATCTATGTCTGGAATGATTTATTAATTTGGTTCTCTCGGATGTGGAGAGAAGATTAAACTCCGTTTGCAGACTTGTCCTTTTAGAGAGCAGTTCCGGATTAGGAGACATTGCATACTGTTTATCCAGTTCAGCAATTTATTCCGTTATAGCTTTTCTCCTTGCGTTTTGTGCCCTGGTCGGTCGGGCCGAGTATGAAATAATTGGTCCTCTTTAGGGCCTCCCATAATGTACCTTTAGAAATTTCTGGGGTCTCGTTAATTTGCGTGTATAAGGCTATTTGAGATCTAATGAATTCTGTATGGGTTTCACTGGCTAGTAAACAATTATCCAACTGCCATGTTTTGGATGAGTGCATACAGGGAAAATTTTGTTGCAGTTTCAGTGGGGTGTGATCTGACAAAACAATGGCTTCATAATCTATATATTTTACAGCTGTTAGGAGTTTTCAATCTATAAAAAAATAATCGATCCTGGAAAAGGACTTGTGTGGCTGAGAGAACAAAGAATATTTTCGTTGATTTTGGTGTGTATATCTCCATGCATCTGTTGTATTAGTTGACTTCAAAAAATTCTGCAACATTTTAGCCGATTTAGTTAAGGAGTGTTGTTTGCTTGATGATCTATCCAGCACTGGATCCATCACAAAGTTGAAGTCACCTACTAGAAGCAGGTTATGAGTGTCAAGATTGGGTAAAGAAGCAAGTACTGATGCTATAAATTTGTCATCGCCGAAGTTGTGTAATATTTGCTAGAGTTATTGGGGTATTGTACATTTCTCCTGTTACAGTTATATATCTTCCATTCGAGTCAGCTATTATGTCTGATGCAGTGAAGGGAAAAATTCTTATTTATTATAATAGCCGTCCCTCTTGACTTCGAGTTAAAGCTAGAATGAAACACCTGTCCAACCCAATTTTTGTGTAATTGTTTGTGTGCATGATTTTTCAGGTGTATTTCCTGCAAAAAGGCTACATCAGTCCCCAACCTCTGCAGATGAGCGAGTATATTACTGAGTTTCACAGTTCCATTTGGCCCTTTACAATTCCATGTGACAAATCTTACCACACTCTCCTCCGCACTCATTGATGATCTTTTTGGGTTTCTATCCATGGTCTAATCTGGAAAAAGGTACGACAGTGGCATGGATATTCCTGCATCCATATTGAGGAAAGAGGAGAGGGGAGAAAAAAGAAAAAAAAAACAAAATTAAAACAAAAAAACAACAACAAAGAACGTAAAAAGAAAGAATGGGGGGGAGGGGGCGGTTTGCACAGAAAATGTACGTGTATGAACTTTGGATCATTTTCATCATCTAATCTAAGGAACTTTACATCTCCCCACCCCATCCTACACCACTTCCCAAACAAGTGGTGGGGTAAAAATACACATTCCCAAATCCAAAGGCAGCTTGCCATTCCTCACCCCTTGAGTAGGGTGGAGAGAGAAAAAAAAATAGAAAAAGTGAAAAAAGTAGACTTGGACTCACAGCTCCGTCTAAATATATTTCTATTCTGAACCTTCAGGTTGTAATTTGTTTTAGTTAACTTAGAACAGGAGAATCTAACAATGGCAACATACATATTCCTGTTAGTTAGACGACTAATTTATCTCCCAAAGATCAGGTTGGCCCATCAACTGTTCTCTGCGCGTGTAATGCTGCTTTCCTTTTTGATTTGGGTAAAAAGCAAACATTCAGAGTGTATAATCTCAAAAGTCTAAATAGAAAGCAGTCATGAACAACACTAACAGGGAAAAGAACAGTTTAAAGCTACAAAAATTGTAACTTTGGGTTGGAAACATTGTTTTCAGGTTCCCATTATAATAACTACTCTCTAACATCAAAAAATTAGAGGATATATAGAAAATAATATCAAACCCCAATTATCACAGCTACTTGCGTCTATGGGAATCAGTTCACTTTGGCGATCTTCTGGTTGAAGAAGTCTTCCACAGCTTTCAGGGAATCAAAGGAGTGTCTCACCCGGTCCATGGTGATGGCGAGCTTGGCAGGGTAGAATAAGCTGTACGTCACCTTGGCCTCCCGGAGTTTCCTCTTAAATGGGTTGAAAGCGGCGCACTGTCTCCCAACCTCCAGACTCATGTCAGGAAAGAATATACACTTGGTCCCCTCTGTACATCAGACCTCCTTTAGCTTTGCCCAGATCCAGTATCTTCTGTTTGTCCGTGTAATAAGGCGAGAATGGCCCGTGATCTCTCTCAGTTAGCCAGCTTCAGGGTTAGCATGCGATGTGCCCGGTCTATCACCACAGGGGAACTGAAGTTGTCAGTTCCGAGCACCGCAGGGAAAAACTCAGTGAGGAATCTGATCATATTGCCCCCTTCGGCTCCTTCTTTAATGCCAATCAGCCGTAGATTTTGTCTCCTGCTTCTGTTCTCAAGATCCTGATATCTGTCTTGCAGTTTCTTATACTCTTTATTGATCAGTTGTTGTGACTGTTCCAACGCGGTGACTCTGTCCATCGTTTTGCCGAGTGCGGCTCCCATCTCGCCACACTTGTTTGTTGTCTCAGCGTGAGCCGAGCGGCGTTGAGATCGCTCGCTGGCTAGTTCATGCCGTATAGACCGTATGTCAGCCTTAGTTTCTTTGCGGAGAGAAACAATATCATTCTTTATCTCTTTAAAGGAAGTAGTGATTTCAGCTTTAATCTGGGCCAGAACCTCTTCTCTGGATGTAGGTCCTCTCTCAGCATCCTCCGGAGGAGCGTGGTGTCAGGTGTGTCACAGATGTTCACCTGTGCATTCATCACTACGCTGTCGGCCATCTTGAGGCTGCTCCGAGTGAATGAAGTAATCGTCTTTTGTGTTTGTTCTTTTTCATGTCAAGAGTTTAACGCGAAGTAGTTAGCATTTAGGTCACGTCCTCTTTTACCGGTTTTGGAAGATTCAAACTTACTTATTAATGATTCAAATGTTGGAGCTCTACTCCTCTGCAACCTACTCCATCAAACGGAAACCGGAAGTCCTCGACCCCTTTCTTACTTGTATTAACCCTGTAACTCTGATAGACATTTCAATTTTAACGATGCACCCTCCTTTCCTCTTTGTTTTTGTTCTGTTTCATTTTTGTAAGGTTTTTTTCTTCCATGCTCAATTTTTTTCAGTGAGGACATAGATATTAGCTGCCTCAGCAGCATAAACAAGGTGTTTTGAATTGTACAGATTACAAATGTTCAAATAACAGCATCTATTTCTTTAAAGGATTACTGCTAACAAATATGAGCATGAGTTTTGGCTTTTTAGAGTTCTCAGGGGCAACTCATAAAGCATAATTTTCCATACTTAAGGTTTTTTCCAACTGACTATATAGCACTAGTGCTACAACAGTTTAAAAAATCTCCTCTGGCCAAACAGTACACATGTCTTCGATGATTCTAAGTCTGTCAAGCCCTAAAGTTAGTGGCTCGTCCTACTTGTTGTTAGAGATAACTAACTAACTAACTGAAGGGGTTTATCGGTGTTGATAGCCTTTCTGCTTAGCAGGGATGTATACTGAATGTTAAAATTAAGCTAAATCACAGTGTTGTAATTTCAATATCTTATCATCTTTAGTTGTTCATGGCACAGTAAAAAAAAAACATTATTTTTTTTAAAATGCCATTGAAAAGACGTGGACAAAGTACAGATTTGAACAGTTTCTCACTGTCTCACAAACACAATAAAGCTGACTATTATAGACCCTTCTGAGTTCCTTGCTAGTTTTAGCATTTTTAAAACCCTTGAAGAAACATGTGTGGATGATGCACTCTATTGTTCTGCCATCTGCATGGTCTCCCTTCCCCTAAAATTTCTGCAAATTAGTATGACAACATGGTCAACAGGAGACCTATTATATCACAGCGATGGCAACGATTGTTATTGCTATGTTATGCCATTGTATGCAAAATTAGCTGATGAAACAACGGTCATCAGCATAATCCAGGATACTGACAAGTCTGCATACGTCAGAGCGAATAGCTGGCCTTCTGGTGCAATTGTTACAACCTGAAGCTTAACACACTCAAAAGTATGGAGCTGACCATGGACTTCAGGAGGAGCCCTACTAAATTGCTCATTCTCACCATTCAAGTTAACACTGTGTCTGTAGAGGAAACTTTCAGGTTTCTGGGATCCATCATCTCATGGAAAGTGAAAGTAAAGTGAGCATCCAAAATTGACACTATGAGGAAAAGTTCCAGCAGAGGATGAACCTCTGTTACCAAGACTGCAGAAAAAAACAGAGGTGCCAACCTGCCCACATTGTCTAGTGTTATCACACAGGCTGTGAGATGACACAAGAAACAAAAATAAATGGTCATAATTTACACTTACAAGTAGTTTACACAGCTTAGTCTACGCTGTGACTATATTATTGGAGCATCCAAACCTCACTACAAAGTATAAACCTGCAGTAGAGACATGTTTCTTTAGACTGTGTGCACACCTCTCAACTTGTAACAAATAAAATTAAACCACATCAAAAAACAGTAATGAGTCAGGCGTTTTAAGGAGGAAGAGAAAACAGTAAAATGTGAAAGGTTTAAGATCTGGCATAGGCATTAACCTATTGACCTTATCAATGGCTTATCTTATCCATGCTTATCCATGGTAACAGCGGCGGATTTACCTGCAGCAGCTGGTGGCTCCCTCAACTTTAGCATAACAAAAAGAAAAAGGAGCGATCTTCTCATTTTTATTGCTAAGAATTGTATTACTTATGACAGTAATACACTCGTCAACATCAGAAAAGGAAGTGCAGTGATTGGATTAAGTGCCGCGGACCTTGAGACGATCTCTGCTCTCGGCATCTCCAGATCAGACAATCAAAACATTTGGACCAGACGTCATCGCAAGCGGTGTGGTCGACCCAGGAAGAGAGGGAAATGAGCCGGGATAAGAGTCAAGCTAAGAAGGCTTGGACCCAAGGCTGTTCCACTACCCAGCCTGCTCCTGGCAAATGTCCGGTCGCAGGACAATAA